>CAXAAD010000283.1:0-149000 GCA_963966675.1 Lasioglossum calceatum | reverse complement strand
TTCTTCAATTTGTATAGTTCGGTCTAGTTTTCAATCGCAAAATATTGATTGCAAAAATTTTAAAATTGAACCACGTCACCTCGAACTGCATAATTCAGAAAATTTATATTCTTAAGAAAATTCAACATCTGATAGTTTGTAGTCTGATAGTCTTATTAGTATATTTTATTTTTCTATATTTGTTAAGTATTTTATTCTTATTTGATATTAATGCAATTTTTATTTATATTTTTATAATATTTACATTGAATCCAATATATATGTGCAATATTTATTTTATTTTTATCATTCGTAATATAGACTATATTCATTTTGTTATATTAAAAAATTTTATTGATTACATTTTATTGATTAAAAATGAAATTTTGTTATTTAGATATTGAAAATGAAAGTTATTAAATAAGATATTTTATATACAGAGTGAATCACGATCAGTAGAGCTTATCTCACGAATCGTGATCAGTAGAGCTTACTCTGTTATTAGCTATTATTTTGCGTTATGAATGTTTTACTTTGCGTATAATAAATGTAGTCTTTGTTCTGCGGGTATTGATAAGGTTTCGGCAGTTTTCCTTATCCTAGCAGCAAATGCTGGTATTCTTTAGTTTCTTCTGCCAAATAAAATATTTTATTTTTTATTATATAATTGGTTTAGTTATTTTAGTACACTTCCCTATCCCCAAAATAAAGGAAAAGAGTAAGTATTACCCCGTAAGCAAATATCCCTGTTTCTGACCAGGGACTATCCGTTCCTGAGGGCTCGTAACTTGGACCACGGCCCAATTTTGGCCGAACCAGCCCTCGGCCGAATTTTGGCCGAATTTTGACCGATTTCGAGCCGTTTTAAGAGGGCAGCGCGGTCGCACAGATGCGGCGAATGCCGTTAGAGCCAGTTCAGACACGGCGGAAACCGCGCGATTTGAACCGCGCTTCCGCGCGGTCGAACAGTCAAAAACAAAAATTGAATGTTAATTTTCTTCCCTCTTAACCCCTTGCCGTACCATTTTCTTTACAGTTGCAATGATTGCATGTTTTTGGAAAAAACTCCTCTTTGTAAAAGGGAAACGAAAATTTATATTTGTATAAAATCTGAATGAAAATTTATATTTGTATAAAATCTGAATGAAAATTTATATTTGTATAAAATCTGAATGAAATCTAAATCTTAATTTTACGCCGCCGCAGGTGGTTGGTGAAAGGGATAATGCAAAATGGGGGAACAATGAACGTTATATTTATTAGTTTACATTATTAATTCTCTTTATTATTTGACTTAAATCTTAAAATTTATTATTAAACTTAAATCTATCTTATAATTTCATTTTTTTGTTCACGTAGCCGGTGACACAGGATATCTACAAAATACAAGGAAAATCATTAGTATTGTGACGTTGCAAGTTTGCGACGTCCCTTCTTCGTCAATTTCTGTGCGGGGTTTGAGATTATTAAAGGACCGGACCGCCCTCTAACGGGACACGGAACGACATGCACAGGATTCGAGAGCGTTCCACGAGGAGGTTCCGCTATTATCGAAACCTCCTAATGACATCTGTCGCGCGCGCCGAGAACGGGCCCGCCAAAAAGCAATGGCCAATTTAGAAGCCCTGTGCACAGGCGAAAACTTGGCACGAACGGTGCGGGTGCCGGCGAAGCAACCGGAGGCGTCGCAAGGACGAGAGCTCTTCTGAACACCACGTCGGCTACGACAACTTTGAGATCCTGACGCCGCCTCACCCTGCAGAAACAGAGCTCCCGCGGGGTCGGTGCCATCGTCGTCAAGGCCGCGCCTCCACTCTCGGAGCGCGGCGCTTAGGAAAATTGCGTGTTTCGGTCCGGGGCCCTAGGACGCTAAAGGAAACGCTCCTGCTGCTTAGGTTTCGCGCGAGGGAAGTGCGCCTATAGAAATTCGGTTTGACGGTCGCGTGGAGGGGGAACTGGGTTCGATCCGTCGCCTGCCGAAAAGCCGATAGATCGATCACTGTCGTGCTGGCTCTCGTTACCGTACGACGTATCATTTTCCATCGTGTCGCGTAGCGAAAAGAAAGAGTAAGATTTCGTCGCGAAGGTTCCGTGTTCCGTTGAAGGCTCCTGCGACACCCAGAACGAAGCCGAACACCCGCTGTCTCAACGACTATCGACGTTGCGAACCGCGGTCTTTCCGAGTCGCTTTTCCGGGTGACCAAACTCAACGGCACGAGAAACGGTAAGTCGTCTCAGTGATCACTTCGGGTATTTCGTAGCAAGGCGGCTCGACCTTCGTCGCGCGGGGACGAACGCTTCCCGTCTCGTCCTCGGGGATTTGCGTGTGAATCGTACTCGTACCGCGAGTATTCTGAGTTTCGAGAATTACGAGAGAGTTTTCCGAAATTGCGAGCGCGGAAGTGTTTCCTCGAAGGAGCCTCGTTTAGCAAGGACAATCTCGGCGGTAATTGCGGTTATCTCGAATCCTGTGTCTCGTCGTTAGCGTAACGCGAAAACATCGTGCGCGTCGTCGTGAATTTCGTGCGAAGGCTATCACGGCAGTCTCGTATTTCGCCCAACATCTGCGTCTCGCGTTTTTCCGGAATTCGTAGCCAATTAACTGCGATC
Organism: Lasioglossum calceatum; assembly: GCA_963966675.1. NCBI lineage: Eukaryota > Metazoa > Arthropoda > Insecta > Hymenoptera > Halictidae > Lasioglossum > Lasioglossum calceatum. The sequence goes on along the minus strand of CAXAAD010000283.1, from coordinate 146,411 downwards.
AATTCCTCCGACATCGCAGTGAGCGAACGCGACAAGACAACCGCGCGGCGAGCGACCATCTTTCGTCACCTTGTATGAAGGGCGCGGGCTCTCGGGTCGCGGCCACGTGGCCACTAATTTTGTAATCTTTGACCGCTGCAATAAACAGCTCGAGACTAGAAAGTTGTCAATTACTCTTCGCGCCCTGTGAGACCCGCCCTGCCGAGAGGGCTGTCCTAATCTTTCCCGTGTCCGAACCAACTGGCCTAATCGCGTAGCTGTTTCGATCGGCGTACCTCGAAGATTCGATCCTCGAACCCGACTGTTCTGAATTCGAACGCTTTCTCGTATTTCGTGTGGCACCTCCGCGGTGCCTGGCGCCCGAACATTGCGCGTTTCGTCGGGGGATAGTCGAATCTCCGGGTCTCGCTTTGTCCCGAGCGGACCGCGTGCACTCGGCCTGCACGCGGCCTGGCGTCAACGCCTGCAAGGCTCGGAGTTGGCCGGTTTCCGCGAGTCAACCTGCTTGTGAAAACCATCCAACGTGACAGTATATACAATATATTCATACATGTACAAGGGCATAATTATGATAATAATATACAGGGTGGCGCAAAATGATCTTTATGGTTTGAATTCTTTAGAACATTTTTATTTCAACATTCTTCCGATTTTTACCACGTTTTTATTAGCTCGCTTTCTTGTTTGTCTGTTTGTTCGGTACAAATCTTGCAATTGATTTTAAACTAACTTCCCGTTGCGCTAGAGACTTGAAATTTTAAACATAGCTCAGAACTGGATGACAATGCAATATTCCGAAAAAAATTTTTTTAAAAACTGTGCGTTTACGAGATAGTAATTAGAAAAATCGTAGTTAGTGGACCGGGATTCGAACCCGAGCCTCAGTAAATACGCTCGGTAAAGGTAGTAGTACGTCATCGATTCAGCGATAGTCAATCCGCGCGACAGAACGTGGTTCAGAGCGAACTTCAGCGTGAAATGTTGAAAATGTCAACATGGACAACATCGTGTCAGGCGATATCGACAAGACTGGCGGATTACCAAAGAAGTTGGAAATTTTCAACGGATAAAAAAATTATTTAAATAAAAATAAATTTTTAAAAAATACCACGTTTTTAAAACGGACTAAAAAGTGTGAAATAATTTTTCCTAGCCCCATACAAGTTCCTAACCCCATACAGATTGTGAATTTTGAATAGCTATGAAAATACTTATAAGATTTAAAACGAAAAACGTGGGGCGCATACCATAGATAATTAATTGATGCATGAATAGTGCTACTCTCTACAGTCCTTACTCAGGGTTGCCATATTTTATCCCCTCGGCCCCTTACCCTTCCGTCCCTCGCCAAGATGCTGCCTCCGCTATCCCCACTCTTACCACTACCGCTGGCGCGACCGAGTGCTAGCATGAGAGCGGTAGCATGCTACCAACTCCTTACTATTATTAACTATAGTAAGGACTCCTTACTATTATCTTGCGCCCCACGTTTTTCGTTTTAAATCTTACAAGTATTTTCATAGCTATTGAAAATTTACAATCTGTATGGGGTTAGGAACCTGTATGGGGCTAGGAAAAATTATTTCACACTTTTTAGTCCGTTTTAAAAACGTGGTATTTTTTAAAAATTTATTTTTATTTCTTGTTTCAGAATGTTGTAAACAAGACTTCTAGAATTTAATATGGAAAGACACACAACACAGAACAACGAACAAAAATCATCGAATTTTATTTTGAAAACCAACGGTCAATTGTTTCGACGTTTCAAAATAAAATTCGATGATTTTTGTTCGTTGTTCTGTGTTGTGTAGCTTTCCATATTAAATTCTAGAAGTCTTGTTTACAACATTCCGAAACAAAAAATTGAAAGAATGATGAAATAAAAAAGTTGGAAGGAATTCAAACCATAAAGATCATTTTGCGCCACCCTGTACTTACCACCACACCAGAAATTAGAGGCCTTCCTCTTCCCCGGTTGCCGTAGAGCTTACTCCTTCTCCTCCTTCGATACACCGATTCAATAGGTTTCCTACTACTTACTATTGACAATGTGTTTTTTTTCCAGTGGTATCCCCTGTAGGCCTATTCCACCATACCAATGCAAGAGCACTGAACGAAGTGCACAACCTAAAAAAAATAAGCATTAATTTGCATATTGATTGTTTAGACTACAATAGGGTGGTCCACATAAGTCAGGTCACCTAAATATCTCCTCTAATTGTGGGGATCCAAAAAATATTTTGTATGCTATTTGAACGGTTTGAAAAAAACCATTCTATTGCAAAAAATGTTTTTTTTCTAGGGTAATTTTTTTCGGAGTTTTCAAGGTTATCGATGTTTTTTTGCATATAATTGTATAATTTTATTTATTGCATCGTGTAACTGATCGAAAAATACATTCAGATATTTATAAAAACATGACCTTGAAATGTCAGGTCAGGTTATTTTACATATCTGAATGTATTTTTCGATTAGTTACCCGAAGCAATAAAACAAAATGTAATTGTGTGTCAAAAACCATCGATGACCTTGATAACTTCGAAAAAAATGACCTTTGAAAAGAAATATTCTTGCCAGATATTTGGCCCATTGACACTATGCACATTACGTAAGAAATATTTTTTGCATCTCAATAACCTGAAGAGATGGACCACGCAAAGGAACGCCAATTTCCGAAGATCAAGGTCATTTCAAGGTCATGTTTTTATAAATATCTGAATGTATTTTTCGATCAGCTACACGATGCAATAAAAAAAATTATACAATTATATGCAAAAAAACATCGATAACCTGGAAAACTCCGAAAAAAATTACCCTAGAAAAAAAACATTTTTTGCAATAGAATGGTTTTTTTCAAACCATTCAAATAGCATACAAAATATTTTTTGGATCCCCACAATTAGAGGAGATATTTAGGTGGCCTGACTTAGGTGGACCACCCTGTATACTCACTTTTATTATAATTTCACTACAATATACTTACGTCGCACTTCCTTGGCATCGCGGTGTTTCAAGGTGGAGAGGAGGGGGCCCCGACTTCCCACAGATCGTGTTCCGCGGCAACGGCGATGGCGTCGGGGGAGGCGCCTTTGGCGTGGGGCCGGAGCCGCTGCTTCGCGGCTTTCAGCACCGCTTTCGCCGTTGCCCGGAATGTCTGCCTGTCCGGACATTCGAACGACTTCGAATGCCGGGTAGCCGCTGTAACATTCGTTTAAATCGAGATAAATATTACTAGACAATGAATTAATAATGAAATAAAATTAAATAAAATATCTACAATGCTTACCATACATGGCCTCCAGGATTTTGGTGCCGCTCAATCCTGGGCACCCCCTGGTACCTGCCCACGTATGCCCCTTCAGCACTTCTGCCGAAAGGGCATCTCTAAAATAGGCCTTGAGCGCGTCTTTTACGCTCACTCCGCCTAGTTGGACTAGGTATCCAATCTGAAAAAAAATAAACATCAGTTTGCATATTCATAAATTTGATACACTTACTTATATTATCGGTGTAATGCGTTATATGTACTTACGACGTTGTTATATTCGGCACTTCCAGGACCGAACGCAGTTACCTCCTCTGCGGACCGCAGAGGAAGGCACTGCGGCCGCTCTCCGGCGTACTGCAACGCCACTGTTCCCTCTATTTCGCTGAAAAATTAATAAACGACACATAGTTAAAATGATTAAAATGATTTAAACAAATACTGATAAGGATGTTATACTTACTCCACCTTGGCTTGCAGCCGGGCCATGCTCTCCCGCATTGCGGCCATCTCGGCTACTAGTCGCTGCACACTAAAAAAAAAAAAAGACATTACACCATGTGCTCTAAAGTGTAAGTATAATTATAACTAAATTTGAAAATATATAAGAAACTTACAGTGCCCCCGGATCCGCACACGGAGATGATGAGGGAGGCGCAGGCGGGCCAGCGACGGGCGGATCGTATGCTGGGGCGGGGGAGGAAGGGTTATATGCTACAGGGGTGTGGGAGGGAAGATCATACACGGGGAAGGAGCGGGGAAGGGATGACTATGTACAGGACCGGGGGAGGGAGGATTTTATGCTATGGCGGGGGGGGGAAGCTGGGGAGGGATAATTATGTACAGGGACGGGGGAGGGTGGGATTGGATGAGGATCCTCAAACATTTTTATGATATCCTCATCCGTGTCGGGTCCCAGCAAACTGTCCAGCTGGGATTCCAACATGTCCAGCGGCTTCCGCCGCTGCGTCTGCTGTTCAGGTCTCATCCTCATCATCTTCCTCGGAGGGAGAGCGTCGTCCGACGAGGTTGTTGCATATCGAGCAGGCTTTACGATCTCTCTCCCCAGCGAGGTCCGTTTTCTCTTCTGAAAAATGAAACACATTGAATCCCGTTTTTTTTATATCAAAACTAATAAAATCATTTTTTCGTTGAAATGATTTAGTGACCCACTAGTCCGAAGGTATATTGTATTCTCATAGATGAAACGCAATAAAAATAAATATAACAAAGTATTGAATGATACAAATTTATAAATAAAGACATCATAGAGGTGGTTTAAATTATCCGAAAAAATTATATCTCTCTACTTCCCAATTTGTTTCAAATTACACTGTCCGACAGCCAAAAAGGATATCGATTCTCACTATGCAATTCTTATAGAGTTTTTTGCGCTGACTCCGAATCTGTTTTTAATTTGTCTCCTAGACGCACAGTTTTTGAGAAATTTGAATTTGAAAAAATGACATATTTTTCAACTTTGAACAAATATTGTGATGTTATTATAAAAGATATTGAATTGATCTTTACAGCAACAGATTCCTTGGACTTTCCCGAATACAGTGATATATAATATTAACTGTTACGTCGGTCCGACCACCGACGTTGGACTTTGCGTGTATACCTTGAAAAGTATGGAAAGTATGCATGAATCTAACTTGTATTACATGCATAGTGTGCGAAATCGAGTCGTCACTCGATTATAGAATTAAGCTCTAAAAACTAAGATTATTGTATCCATAAATGTTCAGCTCATCAAGTCCTCTAACATCCCTAAACTTGTTCAAAAACCCATGACTACTCCTATCTCAAACTCCTATGAAATAACTCTAAACTTGTTCAAAAACCCATCACTACTTCCATCTCAAACTTCTACGAAATTGTTCCAAAACCCATCGCTATTCAATTCCCAACTTTTCACATAATCGTTCCAACCCATCGCTACTTAAATCCCAAACCTTTTTGGAAATTGTCCTAAAACCAATCCTCGCTCAAATCTCCACTTTACCCAAAATCCTTGTTCGGATCTTCACCACTCTTCACAGCTTGTTCAAATCCTCATTTCCACTTACAACTTGTTCAAGCCCTCATCTACACTCACAACTTGTTCTAACCCTCATCTCCTCTCGAGTAGACCTTTTCTCGAGAACAAAGAGACTGCAGAATCAGCGTTCCTCGAGAACAAAGAGACCGCTGCCTCAGCAGGAATGAAAAGGTATAAAGCCGAGCGAACTGAAGAATAATTCAGTCTGGCCTAAGCCAGCGAAGTGAACAGACGTGTTAACCTGCGTCACTTTAATTCGGGAATTCGACGAAAAGTCTACGACGAGTGCTCCTACTATTCCAATTCAATTCAAATACTATTCCTAACTCCCAAATCATTACTAAATCAACTCCTATTAAAATCCAACTTCTCTATATAAATAATTATTGTGCATCTACGATTTATTACTGTTTTATATCATTTTGTTTCGTGACAGTCTTCGGACTTTTATCATATATTATTGTATACAAGTGAAGTCTACGGACTTGTGAAATATATTACAGTCATACCAGTTCTTCGTGTGTTTGTTTTACTTGCGTTTATTCTTTCATTTCGAGTGACAGTTCTTTTTATAATATCTCAACGTACTCTTGTCTCGTCTAAATAACCTGGTCTCAGAGTGAAGTGGCAACACAGCACCGCCAGTTAGACTTCGACAAGAGACAGTCTAGTTCAATATTATTATTTCAATATTCATATTTTAATATTCCAACGTGCGCTTGTTTCGTCTAACAACCTGGTCTCAGAGTGAAGTGGCAACACAGCACCGCCAGTAGACGTTCGACAAGTCGACTTCGAACTCGTGCTCTCGATATATTACTATACAAATCTCGGTCACAAAGGGAGCTGCATATCGCTCCGCCGAGATAGTAATTGACGAGTAGACTTTTATTATTGTGCAAACACTTATACGGAGTAACTATTTCAATTCAGTGACAGTTTCGAATCAGTGCCCTCGTTCTCACGCTAAGTGACTCGGCTAGCGAGTTCGGTGTCTCACCGCTCCGCTGAGTACCGTCGATAACGAGTGGACGTTTTATAATCAATTCAGATAGGGTGTTTTTCTTGAACCCATCCTCACATGCGTCGTACGCGTCGTGCCGGCCGGAAGGTTCAGATTGCCAAGTTCCGTAAAGCCTTGAATCAATCTGCCGTGTTGAACAGTCTATTAGCCTCAGCTAACTGGACCGAACTTCTCGGGACGACCGAAAGAATCGAATGCGACGCGTCTGACCACGTTTCCGTCTACGGCTGTCAATGTCGCCCGGTTCTCCGAAACGAGGTCAACCACGCGGACCTCGCGCGTCCAGCGAGCCCAGCCAGCCAGCCAGCTGAGTGCTACGAGGTCATCGACCTGATTGACATCTCGGACGACGACAGTCAGGAGACCGTTATTCTCCCACGTCCACGCTGCAGGATTATCAACGATAATTACCTGTCAGCTTCTGAACGCATCATCTTGCGTCTACCAGTTCGTCCAGCTGTCATCCTTCCGCAGCTGCCACGCAGACGGCTGCATAACCTACCTCGTCTAGAAGAGATCTGCATAGACGATCCTCAGTACGAGGTCTACGCAGCTCGACTTGCGCAGCTCCTGCGACAATACTACTAACCTGCTAACGACCGGTGAGAATTCGTGTCATACTCTAATATACTGTACCTCTTCTCCGCGTCCTGTCAACTCACCGCGTTCGTTATACTAACCTCAAATCATTCCCATCCGCGTTGACTGCAAGCGGATGTCGGCTCTAAACGGTTTCCGGTGTCCTAACGCATATGACAGCCCATCTGGCTGTCTCGGCGTAAAAGACCGTTCTTATTTAAATCTTGTCTCCGTCGCTCCAGGTGTCGCCCTCTCGTTCGCTGGGTACCTGGAACGTAACATAATGCATTATGATTGTTTAAACATGTTTAAACGATCATTGAAGACGGAAAGACACCACTTTCGCACCAATTTTTGACGATATTTTTGAATTTATCTCAAAAAATAAGCGTCCAGCTGAAAATCAAACTACACCGCGCGATAGAGCAGACTTTTATCTTGAGAAACCACCCTTTCAAGATTTGAACGTCGACGTTCTTTTCGAACCAGAAAGCAAAATATCTTCGCCCGACATGAGTTGCGGCCAGTGGCGCTCTAGACGGTGTACGGCGCACAGTGGGGAAAAGTGACTTGCCTCGCTTCAAAAAGAAATAACTTTCGATAGAAATGAGGTAGAGCGATGCATTCTTTTTTAAATTAAAGCTGAAACTTTGCAGAATATGGGAAAAATAGGGAGATTACGGTACGAACGGTTTTTAACCTTGAGAAAATGCGTTAAACTTTCACAATTTCCAGAAAATGTGGTTTCTGCGTTACCACGGGCAGAAAAAATTTTTGCGCGATGTCATTTCCCGTAGATTTTTTCACGCTGATTTCAAATCTGGTATCAAAATTTGTCTACGACCTCTGGTTTTTTCAAGAAATCGATTTTTGTGACAAAAAATTAATGAAATCATGTTTTCGTTGAAACGATTTTATGACACACTAATTTGAACATGCGTTCATCGTATTCTCATATACAAGGTGTCCCAAAATTACCTTAGTTTAATGAAATGGGAGGTTCCCGAGATCATTTGAAGCGACATTTTCCTTTGCAAAAATGTTATCCGCGGCTTTGTTTAGGAGTTATTAACGAAAAACACGGACCAATGAGAGCGCGACCTAGACGCGAGTTGGCACAGTCGGCCCGGCGCGCCAACTGTTTATTGGCCGACTGTGCCAACTCGCGTCTAGGTCGCGCTCTGATTGGTCCGTGTTTTTCGTTAATAACTCCTAAACAAAGCCGCGGATAACATTTTTGCAGAGGAAAATGTCGCTTCAAATGATCTCGGGAACCTCCCATTTCATTAAACTAAGGTAATTTTGGGACACCCTGTATACAACACAATATAAATAATAATAATAAAGTGTTTGAATGTGTTTTAAGTTGCGAAACACATCTCGTCATCACTTGACGTATCGCTGACATTACTACTGGCACTTTCTGCAAGCTCTGTGTAGCTGTAATGTATAATAATATGAATTAGATATGTATTGTTCATAATTATACTCTTATTTATAGAAGAAAATGATATGAAAATAAACTTTTTTATCGCTTTTAGAGCAATTTGAGGAAAGAAAGATCATTGTAAAGAATAATATATATGGCAAGCTTGGTGTTCGAGTAGACCAAGTGTTACAAGGGCATGGCACAACAAACACTGGCAATGTTGTTGGAAAATGCTTCGAAAAACCAGCAATATTTGCAGAAGCTCTGGAAATTGATGTTCAATTTGTAAAAAATATTGCGACAATATTATTAGTGTTTAAGTGTAAGAAGCCTTTAAAAATAAGAGAGCTTGAACAGTTCTGTTGGCAGACGTACTGTCTCCACTATACACTATTTCCATGGGCTCGAATAAGCCCAACGTTACATAAATTATTAAAACATGTTTGCGAAATAACACAGCAGTTTCTATTGCCAATAGCGTACTATTCAAAGGATGCGAACGAGTGATGGCATAAGCTTTATAGGAAGAATATGATTCTTCATTCCAGACAAAATAGTCGAAAAAACAGATTGTTAGACGTTTTTAATCGAGCAGTACAGTTAACCGATCCTAAAATATCACAGATCTTAATAAAAGATCGATTACAATTCTATCGAAGAAATCAAGTTGCACCAGAAGTTAGAAACTTCGTCGATGAAAATATGTAGTTAAAAAGATTAAGTACTCACCTACGTCTATAAATAAGAGTATAATTATGAACAATACATATCTAATTTATATTATTGTACATTGCAGCTACACAGAGCCTGCAGAAAGTGCCAGTAGTAATGTCAGAGATACGTCAAGTGATGACGAGATGTGAGGTGCTTCATGTGTTTCGTAACTTAAAACACATTCAAATACTTTATTATTATTATTATTATTATGATTTCATTAATTTTTTGTCACAAAAATCGATTTGTTGAAAAAACCAGAGGTCGTAGACAAATTTTGATACCAGATTTGAAATCAGTGTGAAAAAATCTACGGGAAATGACATCGCGCAAAAATTAAAAAAATTTTTTCTGCCCGTGGTAACGCAGAAACCACATTTTCTGGAAATTGTGAAAGTTTAACGCATTTTCTCAAGGTTAAAAACCGTTCGTACCGTAATCTCCCTATTTTTTCCATATTCTGCAAAGTTTCAGCTTTAATTTAAAAAAGAATACATCGCTCTACCTCATTTCTATCGAAAGTTATTTCTTTTTGAAGCGAGGCAAGTGACTTTTCTCCACTGTGCGCCGCGGCGCACTTTGGGATGCTATTTAACGGATTCTTGTTCCTAAATGTCCATATATCTCAAAAATAAAATATTAATGAAATTAAATAAAAAGTTTCAGAGAGAATGAATCTCAAAGTCGAGCAATCGAGAAATGATGTTTTTTCTCCAATGAAATTGCCTATCTTCTTCTAAGAACCTTGGTGATACCATTTAATATTTCGATTGGAGGTTTATTTCTCGATAAAAAGCATTCTTCGACGGTGAGAAATCATAGCTTAAATTAATAATTACTGTATAGAATATATTAATAGAGTAGAACTGAAAAAATGATGAAAAATTCTTACGATTGTCTTTAATTGAGGGTATCTACCTACTCGCAGCAAATTCCACCTCTCTGCCGTATCGGAAAATTTTCGGCATTCCTTCCCCTACAAGATCCCATAAAAATATTTTCCACGAGTTTCCCCGAAATTGAATTATTATTGTTTGAATGCATCAATCCCGCGCGCGGGATGAACAAAACTCCGCCAGAAACGATACAAACGAACCAGGAATAAGTGCCTTCCGTTCGTTAGGAAACTGTTTAGGTTACAGGCACTTCATATGTTCATATTATGGTACAGATAAGCAGTTTTTAGCTTAAAAAAATATAAAAAATATCTTTGACACGCTTGTGATGCATTTTTGCCTCTTCGGTAATTTTAGTATGTGTTAATTGCAACAAGATTTCTTGAATTTATATTTTACGTATTCCATAAAACGTTACAAGTATAAAACATTAATATAAAAATACATACTTAGAAAGTAAAAAATACTGTGTAAGATTATATAAAAGAGTTTTAGTTTTAAATAAAAAAAATCGATGAAGATTAATAAAAAATTATTGTTTAACAAATGCAAAAAATTTTAATTACCTATAGTTAAAAATGACTATTTTTAAAATATTTTTAGTGAAAATTTCATTGCAATATCTCTACTGGTTCAAAAGTTATAACCAAATGGGTCACGATTTTTCAAACTGGACCACTGTGCGGCGCGGCGCGGCTCAGCGACGGGATACGGAGCGGCGAACAACCGTTCCAGTGGTGAGCGCCACTGGCCGCAACTCATGTCATGCGAAGATATTTTGTTTTCTGGTTCGAAAAAAAACGTCGATGTCCGAAACTTGAAAGGGTGGTTTCTCAAGATAAAAGTCTGCTGTATCGCGTGGTATAGTTCGATTTTCCGCTGGACCCTTATTTTTTTAGATAAATTCAAAAATATCCGGAAAAATTGGTGCGAAAGTGGTGTCTTTCCGTCTTCAATGATCGTTTAAACATGTTTAAACAATCACAATGTATTGATATTATACATCACTGTATTCGGGAAAGTCTAAGGAATCTTTTGCTGTAAATATCAATTCAATATCTTTTATAATAACATCACAATATTTGTTCAAATTTCTCAGAAACTGTGCGAAATTAATGAGATTTTTTAAAAATTGTTATTAGAACAAGCATTTAAACATCAACATTTTCTGAATCCCATTTGCCACCGACCTAAATTACTATATATAGGTAAACTTTAAACTTTCAAATGGTGCTAAAATATTAATGAACAGCTAAATCGAGCGCGTGGACCGGTGTGCGTCGGCTATGAAAGATTTCATAAAGATAAAGATGGTGAAAGATTAATAGATACATAACCAGAGGGAGTAAAAATATATGGTATTGACTTTAATAAATTTGAAATTATGAATAACATTATAATTGTTAAGAAAATGATAATATTAGAAGCAAATTTTTTTTGATAATTTGAGGAATTCTTGAAAGTTTTTATTACATATTACAAATCAAAAGATACTTAAACGTTAAGGGTATAAATAATATGACCAATTCAATAATAATAAAGGAATAAATATTACTAATCAATTTAAAGATAAGGAATTATTAGTAGAAGGATCGAAAATTAAAGATAAATTTTTTTTATAGTATCATTTAAATTTAAAAAAATTAATTATCTTTCTATTAATTAACTTCCCGATTTTATAGGGAAGTTACTGTAATTACCCCGAAAATCGAAAATCGAGTTTTTAGCAGATCTTCACGTTTCATGGCCATTGCAGTCATTTTAGACTATTTTCAGCGAAATGTTCGTATGTGTGTGTGTGTGTGTGTGCGTATGTATGTTTGTATGTTATCAAATTTTTCGTTAACGTTTTCTGAAAAAGTAACAACGCGATCAGAATGATGAATGATGTAATCGATGTGCCCCGCCGTAACTTAGAGCTGATTAGATTTTGGTCCATATTGGTCAAGAAGTTTTTTAGATTTTTAGTTTTTTTCGAAAGGAGTTGATTCTACAGTGCAATTTATAAGGGAGGACGGAAATTTTCCACCAAAGAAACAAACGCAATTACAACAAAATTTTTTTATGGATTTTTTTTTAATTTAAAAAAAATTTTTTTTTTAGACTGATGCTAATGTTACCGCTTGGAATAATCGAAAGTTATTCACGTTCTACCTGTTTCTGCGTTTCCAACTCGCACGTCTGAGCTTACCCAGGCTCGGTGCATTCCTCTGGTTTCAACGGGAAACGCAGAAGCCTCTCTTTCTTTCAATATATCAGTTCGACGCATTTTCTAACACGAGTATCACACGCCGCGCCGCGCCGGTCGTCATTATCAATCGCGGAAGCTCGCGCGCGTCAACGGACGCGAAACGGAGGACAGCAGCCACGGGGTATTCCCGTCAGCCGAGGACCAGCAGCTACGTGATCTTCCCAGAACGAGTGTGGATCATCGTTTTCCCTACAGCGGCCCAGCCGATTCGATTGCAGCCGTCAACGAGCAACGAGAGCAGTTCTCATCCGATTGTCCGATAAGTCGTTAAACATTTCCCTGCGAAGATTCGCGCCGTCCGAATTGTCTAGCTCTCGTCCGCCGCTTCGGGCGAATCTACTACCTGTAAGCGTTAAGTAGTATCCGCGTGTCCGCGAAAGTCGTGGTTCCCAGTCAGACGCCGGACGTACGTGCCGCGTGGACAAAAGGTTATATCGCATTTGATCGTCCAGTAAGGGGAATGGGTCGCCGAACGATAATTTCGCGTAAGCCAGACTCCGGGACGTAACAGTAATATTTTTCCTGCCGGCCGAAGGCTTGCGCTAAGTGTAGTTTGGCCAGTTCTTGGGCCTCCCGTAGATTTTTCCAGCGCTGGTGGGGGGTGGTGGTTGATTCGTCGGCTGGTTGCTGTCCCGGTATCCTTAATTCTCGGCCCTGGTTCAGGTAGGCTGGTGTGTAACCGGTTGCCTCGTGCCAGGCGGTATTGATGGCGAATCTCGCCTCATCCAGTTTTTCGTCCCACCGGTCGTGATTTTTCCCGACGTACTGGGCCATCATTGTTTTCACGACCTTATTTGCTCTCTCAACGGGATTGCATTGAGGCGTGTATGGTGGCGTTCGTCGGTGTGTGATGCCGGCTGCTTGTAGCAAACTGGTAAACGCTTCCCCGATGAACTGGCGTCCGTTGTCGGAGATGATTATTCGTGGTGCTCCGTGTCGCAGGATGACATCTTTCTGGATCGCGGCGGCGACCGCCGCGCTGGTGGCCTTTCGGAGGGGCGTGAGTTCGACCCATTTTGAAAAGCGGTCGAGTGCGACGAGTAGCCAGATATGTCCGCGGCGGGATCGTGGCAGCGGCCCGACTAGATCTACGGACACGGTGTGCCACGGTTGCGTCCCTGGATTAGCGTGGAGGCGTCCGGGCGGGGGTAACGGTGGTGACTTGTACTGTTGGCAGCTGACGCAGCTGCGTACGTGTAGGGCGATGTCTCGGAACATCCCGGGCCAATGGTACCTCTGAGCGATGCGGACGCTCGTTTTGGCGATTCCCAGATGCCCCGCGGTGGGGTCATCGTGGAATTGCCGCAGTACTGCTTCTCGGTCGGTCGCTGGTATGCATAGTTTCCATGCGTTTCCGTAATCAGGCTCGTTGTAATCGAGCTGGTGCGGTATTCGTCGTTGCAGTTTTCCCTCGCAGATTCGGAAATCGGGAACTGAGGCGGGGTCGCGTTGTACGGCTTCCATTTTTTTTTCGTACCAGGAATCGTTGCGCGTTTTGTTGCGGAGGAGGTTGACGCCTGGCGCTGGTTCGATGCGTGATAGCGCGTCTGCTACATGATTCCATTTTCCTGGCCGGTATTGTATGTCGAAGTCGTATTGCTGTAGTTCGAGAGCCCATCTCGCCAGTCGTCCGGTCGGATTGTCGATTTGTTGTAGCCAGCGGAGTGCCTGGTGGTCTGTGAGGACCGTGAAGCGGTACCCTTCCAGATACGGTTTCATTTTTCGCACTCCCCATACGACGGCTAGGCATTCCTTCTCGGTCGTGCTGTAGTTCCGTTCCGTGGTGCTCAGCGTATGACTGGCGTACGCGACAACCCTCTCCTCGTTGGTGGGGCCCTGTGTGAGTACGACTCCCAGGCCGTGGTCACTGGCGTCGGTCTGGAGCGTGAACGGCTGTTCAAAGTCCGGGCAGGCGAGTACCGGTGCGGTGACCAGTCTTTCCTTCAGTGTCTGGAATGCGTTTTCCTCGGCCTCGGTCCATTTCCATTTCGCGTTTTTCCGCGTAAGCTGCGTGAGCGGCTCCACTATTTCCGCAAAGTTTGGTACGAAGCGCCGGTACCACGAGGCCATGCCGTGGAATCGTCGAACTTCCCGGATGTTTTTTGGTGCGGATATTTTTGCGATTGCACTTGTTTTTTTGGGGTCGGTCCGTATCCCCTGCTGGTCGACAATGTGCCCGAGATAGCGGAGGCTGCTGACGCAGAATTGACATTTATCGGGGTTCAGGCGTAGTCCGGCCGTGCGGAGGCGTCGAAAGACTTCTTGTAAATGTCGCTGGTGCTCCTCGAGGGTCTTACTGGTGATGATTATGTCATCTAAGTACGCGAACGCGTATGGCTCGAGTTCGGGGCCGATTATCCTGTCGAGCAGCCGTTGAAATGTGGCGGGCGCCGAATGCAACCCGAACGGCATGACTCGAAATTGGAATAAACCCTTTCCTGGCACCGTGAAGGCGGTGAGTGGTCGGCTGGCTTCTGTGAGTGGGACTTGCCAGTACCCGTTTTTCAAATCGAGGGTCGTCAAGTATCTTGCCCCTCGTAGTTTGTCGAGGGTGGCCTGTATGTGGGGTAGCGGGTATGCGTCTTTCTCGGATCGGTCGTTTAGCCGGCGAAAGTCTACGCAAAACCTGGGCTTCCCGTCCTTTTTCTTAACGACCACCACCGGGGAGCTCCACGGACTGCTGGACGGCTCTATTACCCGGTCATCGAGCATTTTCCCGACTTCTTCGTTTATTATCGCCTGCATCGCCGGGTTTCTGGGTTGGTAGCGTTGCTTGAGTGGTGTCTCATCGAGCAGCTTGATACTGTGCTCGATGAGGTTTGTCCGTCCTGGCACCGTTTCGAATAGCTTCATTTCTCCCTGTAGAAATTCGTCTAGCTGCTGGCGGGCGCCTTCCTCTGGTACGCGGAGGCCCATTTGCTGGCATGGTTCGGACAGGCAGGCGTTGGGCCAGGTTGCGATGTCGTACGGCGGTTTCAGGCTTATTCGGAGAGCTGCGATGGCTTGAATGCCCAGTAGTACTGGTGGACCCATGTTCGGCAGTATGGTAAAGTCCTGCTGGCTTTCGATGCCCAGTGCGGTGAACGGTAATCGTATGCGGCCGGCGGGTTGCATGTTTGTGCCGTCTGCCAGGCTGATTAGCGTACTCGGTTCGGATGCTCGCATGCCTTGCTCGAGCGCCCATTCGTACGCTTCGGTGTTGATGCACGATAATTGGGCACCGGTGTCGAGCAGGGCGTCGATTTCCCGTCCTAGTATCCGAATAGGTAGGAAGGGGCGGGGCGTGTATCTTACGTCGGGGGTCGGCGTTCGCCCGTCTGCGGCGAGCCCCGTGCTTCGTTTCCCGGCGGGTGACAATCCTTCGTAAGGACGCCATCGCGGCCGCAGCGAGAGCAAAATTAACGGTAGGCGTTCCGGCATTCGAACCGGGTGTGGCCCCGCTGTTTACACCGCCAGCAGTGCGTCATTCGACTGTAATTGCCGGTGTTGTCATTTTGAACCGCACTGGCGTTCTCCTCCCCGAGGGTTGTGTTGCTCAGCTGAGTGAGTCGTGCCTCGATTGGTTCGGCGCGATACTGGCTAGATCCGCGGTCTCGATTCTCGGTGGTAGCAGCGGCAAGGGGCCGGCCGGGGGTACGCTGGGCTTGGTTTTTCCTCTCCATGGCCCTCTCGATGCGTTGTACGTGCCGGAGTAGGTCGTTAATGTTTGTTATGGACTCTGGAGCGATGATGGCGGCGTAGTCTGGCAGCATGTTTTCATACAACGTCTCGAGGTACTCGTCTGTAGGGATAAGCGCCCGTCTCATCAGGGTGGTGAGCGCGTTCATATATTCATGGAACGGTTCCCCGGGCTTCTGTACCCGTGTCCGTGCCTCGCGTTCTCGTTGCAGGGGGGTCTTGTGTCCGGCGTAGACCATCAGGAAGTTGGCGGTGAATTCTTCCCATGTACTGATCTGGTAGCGGTTATTCCGGTACCAGAGTTGTGCATCGCCTCGTAATAATTCCGGTACCCCTTCCAGTAACTTGGAAAAAAGGTAGTAGGACATTGGATTTACACGAGATCTGATGGTAACGGCAATGTACACATTTATGATAGTTTTAATGCTAATCATTTGAACCATGATGTAATAGATTATTTGAATGCCCTTGTAACAGGTCCGGTTTTCCGTGCGCGGTCTCCGGGTCGTGGTGTCCCTCGTTGCTGAATGGCTCGCCGAGCCAGGGTCCTAGACGGCGAGGGACGTGTTTGACGTGAGGAGCGGGGTCGTAGCGGGGTAAATCAGTGAGACAAGTGTTTCGTGGCACAATAGTGCCCGCTGCCCGAGAACGCGTGAGATACGCGGTCGATAGAGTGTAGTGGTGCGCGGTCTCGAAGAGGTGTTAGTTGTAGAGAGTGGACGCGGTGATACGGCTTGGAAAGGTCGCAGGTGGAGGCCGGACTCGAGGCGTGCGGAGGACGGGAGTCGATCGTGGCTGTCGCCGTGATCGCCCTTCCTAGGCCGGGCTCCCGACGTCGGTGACGCACCGATCGTCTAGTTTCTTCCGGACGGTCCAGGGGTGAGTTTCGGCCAGGTGACGCACCTAGTTTCCACTCAACCGTCCTCGTGGGCGACTCGCCTCACGAAGCGCAGGTGATACACCGTGCGTTCTGGACGCGCTAGGTTCTCGTAGACGACTCGTCGTACGAGGATACCGGTGACGCACCGGGGTAACTACGGTAGAACACGGTTCTCACCGGCAGGATGCAGGTTGCAGGACAGGGGTTCGACGGATTTGAAGGGTGACGCACCACTTCTCGTCCTGTCGCTCTCGTAGACGACTCGTCGTACGAGAGATACCGGTGACGCACCGGGGTAACTACGGTAGAACACGGTTCTCACCGGCGGGATGCAGGTTGCAGGACAGGGGTTCGACGGATTTGAAGGGTGACGCACCGCTTCTCGTCCTGTCGCTCTCGTAGACGACTCGTCGTACGAAAGATACCGGTGACGCACCGGGGAGGACCGGAGGAGCACTGCTCGCTCTGGAGGAAGTTTCAGGACGGGAGGTTCCTCGGCGGAGTCGTAGGGTGACGCACCACTTCCTATCCGTCGGTTCTCGGAGACGACGCGGCTCGCGAAAAGTCACCGGTGACTCACCGAATGCTTCCCTCGATGGAACACGGTTCTCACCAGGGTGAACCAGGGTGCCGTTTAGACAAGGGGTTTGCACGGCAAACGAGCCCGTAGTCGACGGTCGGAAACTAGGATATCGGGTGCTTGTAGAATACTTACAGCTGGTTTACAGGAATGATCTGGCTCTCAGGTAATTCACTGGTAAACTCCGGTGTTTCCAGCTGATTTCGGGCGCCTTTTATAGGAATAGTTTGGCGGCGAGGGGCGGTGGTGCGGCGAGGAAATTAGCTGGTGACGTATCCCTTTTTCTATTTCATATTTTGGGTTTTGATTTTGGATTTCTGTTGGGGATACGTCTCTAGGTACGGGACTGGTGCGGTACGGGCGGTGTTATTATTGTGACAGGAACGCCGGTGGTACGTTACGCGATTTGAGATCGCGTGTATGACGGGTGGAGGTTTGACAGGGGTTTGCTTCGTAACAGGTCTGCGTTATGCAGGTCTGTTACACCCTTTATAAATATAAGAAGAAGTATATATTTCACAGAGTACAATATCAAAACAATGCGTTTGATATTGTTTATTTTGCAACATTACTATGCTATAACAGGGAACCAAGCGAGCAACGAGCATACGATGTTGGTTTAATGCGACGTCATATAGCAAACATTTTGATAAGTAGAATACTATTGAACTTCCCTGAAAACGTATAATCTTCTTAAAATGTACACTAAATAATGATAATAAATAATATACTGCAACTAACGAATCGGGAAGTTCTTTGCGTGACTCTCCAAGAGTCACACACCAAATACAAAACATTAATAGCTGTAGACCCTACTAGCCTTACGTACCAATAACCCTCTCGCAAGTGCAGTCGTACCCGCGAACTCGCGAAGCGATTGTGCAACAGCCCCACTCGCGAGCGAGCGAAGCGAGCGAGCAACAATATCCCTCTAGTTTAGGATATTTTTCAATAGATTTATATAGTTGAAGAAGACGGCATAAATGCGAATTTTTACGTGAATCTTGTCAATATCTCGGACATATCATTTCTCAACAATCACGAAACCAATGAATAAATAAAGAAAATCCATACTACATATGTGTACTTACAAGGTGGTTGGTGCGAGGGCGATCCATAATGGTATCACTATAGAACAGAACCAAACGAACTAGAACAGAACACAAACTCGAAAATCGGCGCGCGCGCGGGGGTGGTTTTCAAACTCTGAGAAGGCAAGCGAATCGCGTCTCAGAGGCTTCTGACTGCAGTGATGCCGGAAACAACCGAAACGAATTGCTTTTTACTCACCTTCCACTATCACCATGGGCACACTCCAACGTCCCCCACTACGATCGTAGTAGACCACGGGGTCCGTGCCGTAGGCCGTAGACTGGTCTGGTCATCAGAGAGAGGGTAAAATGTATTTCCCTCTATTCTCCCGTTCTGGCTGCACTGCTTCTCAGTGATAGGATATTCGTGGACCGTGGGCCGGTCCCCCTGAGTCGCTGGTTTCCCCTTCCCTGACGTATCGTCGTATCCGTGTCGACCGCGCTTGCTCGTGTTGGTGCCTGTTCGATTGCACGCGCGCTACACAAACAAGCGTAACTCTACTCTGTCCGTGTTAACTAACCTGCTCGACAACCCCTGGAATGGTGCCCCTGGACGACAAAATAGAGAGAGGGTAAAATGTATTTCCCTCTATTTTCCCGTTCTTGCTGCGCTGTTTCTGCTTTTCACGTTTTTGTGGAAATTGACGACGAACTTAATTTTTATAGGCAGAAAAATGCCTCAAACGTTGTCGTTCATTGACACAATGTTGCAAAGAATACAGCGGCATCGATACCACGCCGCGCCGAAAAGAGCGCAGTGGCTTCGGCAGTCACAGCGGCAACCTGCTTTGATCGGCAAGCACACACACACATCGTCAGCGGCGAACGTATTTCAAAAAAGAGTAAATGCCCTAAAAAAATATTTATTATTTGTAGCTAATACAAAAAATACCGGTATTTTACCTTAGCAAGTACCGGTTTCGCGACATTGCAAAATAGCACAAAATACCGGTATTGCAATCCCTAAGTAATGCAAGCGCAACGCACATTCTGGCATGCATCGCACAAAATGCAATTTCCCTTTCTTGGACGTTTACTTAACGTATATCACGCCAGCGACAATCGTAGCGATACGTCAAGTGATATACGTTAAGTCAACGTTCAAATACTTCATTATGATTACTTTTAATGTGTTTTATACAGGGTGTTTAGCAACAGGTGGGAGAAAATTGAAGGGGTGGTTCCCGACGATAATATAAGACGAAAATGAAGAATAAAAAAATTTCGATTTCAACTTCGTTATTTAGTTATTAACAGTTAAAAATCCGCCTAAAATGCTGCAACACTTCTAACAAAAGTGTACGTTGCGTACGTCACACAGGCGCGCGACAGACTCGTATCAAGTGACAAACGCATCATACCTTGGTTCTCATTTGGGGTCCCAGCGAGGTGAAAATGTTTAAAATATCGTTGGACGACATTGAACCTACCTAATCGTTAAAATCCACAAGGGCATTTATAATATCCGCCCTATGGAATTATCGAGCAGAAGGGGTCAATGCCCTTTCACTTTTAAACTGTACATAACACCGTACATAATACACTGGGACGAACTACACGCATGCTCTAGCACTATTTTCAATATCATGCACACGCACTACGAGTTTACAGAGAATTTACTCAGTGGAATGAGGAGCATGTAAAGAACTGGTAATCCTTTAATGTTGAAACACACACTGCACTTTATTTAACTTGATTTACGTTGCGAGAATCGCTCACAGACGAAACGGAAATCTTGGTCGTGTGATTGCTGCCGCGGGCAGAGGCACGACACGCGACGCGAACAGAGCATAAACGAGTCGACGATTTTACAAGCCTTACAACGGATATCTTTGAGATCATGCGATTTCTGCGAACGGAAATCTTCGACGCGTACGGGAGAAGAATCGTCCGTACAAGCTAGCATCCGTATGCACACTGATTCGAGACAGCTGATGAGGTCAATGCCTGAGCCCGATCGATAAAACAAATGCCGATCTACAACAGCAAATGCCCGTCGATTTACAGCATACGCCCGCCCAAACATCGCACGTTACTATGCCAATACATTGTGTGTCCTGTTTCCACGAACTTCGCGATTCTTCCTCATTCTGGCTGAGACCGAGAAATATCTTACGTTCGTTAGTCAAACATTAGAAAGATTTTGTTCAATTTATTCTGTGTTAAACGTTATTTTAGTTTGCTTTTAATTATTAATAGTTCTAGTTGTTTTTGTTATTAGTTTTAGTTGTAGGTCAATTCTCTTTAATTTTTTTTCCGACTTGATTGTGATCGCGTTAACGTGTTCGCGTAGTTTGTGCGGGAGTTGTTAATTCAGTGTGTCAGCTCAATTTTGGTGATTGAAAAATGGAATACAGTAATGAAGAATTATCGGACATTATAATGTGCTATGGACGTACGAATGGAAATGCAGCGAGAGCGCGACGTCTCTATGCTCGACGATATCCGGATAGGAATTTGCCGAATGAGAAGACGTTTACTCGGTGCTACCAAAGGCTACGAGACACGGGATGTGTTAGACGCAGAAGAAGCGGCGGATACGATCAGCAGGATCCGAACCTGGAAGACAGAATAATCGAACGCATCGAAGAGGAGCCTACCACCAGCACAAGAAGAATTGCTGCAGAAGAAGGAGTGAGTGCAGTGTGTGTTTCAACATTAAAGGATTACCAGTTCTTTACATTCTCCTCAATCCACTGAGTAAATTCTCTGTAAACTCGTAGTGCGTGTGCATGATATTGAAAATAGTGCTAGAGCATGCGTGTAGTTCGTCCCAGTGTATTATGTACGGTGTTATGAACAGTTTAAAAGTGAAAGGGCATTGACCCCTTCTGCTCGATAATTCCATAGGGCGGATATTATAAATGCCCTTGTGGATTTTAACGATTAGGTAGGTTCAATGTCGTCCAACGATATTTTAAACATTTTCACCTCGCTGGGACCCCAAATGAGAACCAAGGTATGATGCGTTTGTCACTTGATACGAGTCTGTCGCGCGCCTGTGTGACGTACGCAACGTACACTTTTGTTAGAAGTGTTGCAGCATTTTAGGCGGATTTTTAACTGTTAATAACTAAATAACGAAGTCGAAATCGAAATTTTTTTATTCTTCATTTTCGTCTTATATTATCGTCGAGAACCACCCCTTCAATTTTCTCCCACCTGTTGCTAAACACCCTGTATATATGAGAATACAATATTCCTTCAAACTAGTGGGTTACCAAATCATTTCAACGAAAAAATGATTGTATTAGTTTTGTTCGCAAAAATCGATGTTTTGAAAAATCCTGGGGTCGTGCACAAATTTTGAGGCAAGATTTGAAATCAGCGTGAACAAATTTACAGGAAATGATGTGTCGCATGTTAAGATCCTGTTCGGACACCTCGGAAACTGCGCGTTTACGATCGCGCGATTGGAACCGCGTCGAAATTGACAGTTGTTCAGGATGAGGTGGTAACCGCGTGGACATGCAGGAGAGGGGCGAAGTTTTAGCTCGGTGCGAAGCGACTCGTTATGTTGACACACGTCCAAACCGCGCGATTTTCGTCAAACACCTGAACACTCTCATAGCAACCATACTAAATAAAATCGCGGATTTGATTCCCAGCGGTTCGGGGGCGGCATCCGCGCGTATCTTTGGACCGCGCGGTCACGCGTGAACGAATGCATATACGCTAATGTAATTAGATCCGCGCGGTTTCCGCCGTGTCTGAACAGGCTCTAAAAAAAAATTTGTTCCGCGCGTGGTATTGGAAAATCCACAATTTTCTTGAAATTGTGCTGGTTTAACGAATTTTCTCAAGGTTAAAAAACGTTCGTACCACAATCTCCATAATTATTTTATATTCTGCAAAGTTTAAGCTTTGATTTTTAAAAAATTTCATCGGTCTACCTCATTTCTATCGAAAGTTCTTTGATTTTGACACAGATTTCGTCGGTTTGGCCTATATGAACCAGATGATCAATGGAATAAAAGGTAAAATGCACGACAATTAAAAATCATGTTATCTTGTTTATCCCTTTTCTATTAATTAATTTTTTCATTTATGTATTTTACTTTACCTAACCAAACGCAAAATATCATGATTTCTACTATGGAAACCTGTACGCGGTCGGAAGCGAAATAAATGGAATATAATTATGTGTTCGAGTTACGTCTCTTGCGTATTACACATTTATTTGTGTTCGGACGTTTACTTCTTACCGATCGCGACATCTGTTAATTGTGCTATTGACTGAACATCTCCACCTGCGAGGTGGTCTCTTGTTAATTTCTGTATCATCTGGTACACATTACTATATACATATTGTTTGGGATTGGCTGAATGCGTCAGCAGCGCATGCGCGTCAACCATTGCGCGGCCACGCTATTGGCGGCCGTTCGAGTGATAGCGAGATCGAGGATCGATCAGCGGCTCGCGCGGCCATAGGCTCACGCGTCGATATCGACTACCATCGATTGTCAATCATCGGAACGGGAGTCTGATTGGCGGATCGCTCTATCGATCAACCACGCTCTTCGCCGATGACGGCTAACGGCCAGCTGATCGATCACTCTTCACTTCTTCGCACGATCTCACGCAGTCGAACACGTTTTCTTATATCTCGCTCGCACTCGAACGTTATCGCGTCCCGCTGACCGGTTTCAATCGAGAACCCTCTCCTCGCTCAACGCCGAGTAAGGAATTATCAATAAAGCAACGGCTACCTCTATTTAGCCCTGTTTTAACACATAGTCTTTATTGTGAGCACAATCGCTCTTAGTCGTGCATTTTTTCTACATTGTTTGTACAAGTTCGTTAGGGAGTGACGGTCCCTCCGCGGGATTAAATAAAGTGACGTTTCATCGAAGTTTGTCGTTCTCCCCCTTTCTTGTCCGTAACACATATTAATATTAATTCGGCCGAAGATCGGAACCCCCCGCAGTCATTCCATTCGTTTAGGCATTGTTCCGTCGGTGTCGGGACGGGAGATTGCCGGTGATAACGACGGGACGATTACGAAAGACTTTAGACGACTTTTACGAGACACACTATGTACACGTATATTTACGATAACTATTTACAATATATATACAGGTTCGCGTTGTCGCGAATGCATTAATCGCATCAAGGGATCGCGATTCTGGACTCTAGTTAGTCGGTTGAATATAGCGCGTAATGCACGTGAGTTCGGAGTGTCTAGGTGCGCTTCGAATTCTCCTTCAAAACTCTACCCGCGCAACGGAGCGCGGGGTATATATCACCGCCTTCCTGACGCGGGGAAGGGATGTCGCTGGGAACACGTTGCCGTACGGTTTCGGCAAGATCGACGAATTCGATTCGAATTCGCCGTGCGGGCGACCGTTTTGCCGGGCGCGCGTGTTTGTTTGGGGACCGCGGCGGTCCTTTCGGTCGCTCGGTCGATGCTCCCGCTTGTTGTCGGGCGCAGCCGACGGTTGAGCCCGAACATTCCGCCCGTCTCAGCTCCGCTGACGCAAGTCTTACAGCTAACACATAAACATAAATATGTAAGCGTAAGGCACATGCATGTACGCCTTGGGGAATCGGAACGTTACGGAGGTGGCGCCACGAGATGGGAGAGAGTGAAGTCTGTCGAGGAAAGACGGAAAGAAGGAGAGATAGAGATTTTGAAGACTAAGAATTGAAATTGATAATAGCAGCTGACGGAGAGATTGTGGATTGGGAGACGAGTGCTTGTCCAACATCTGTTGTTAGCATCGGTTGAGATTTGTTCAACAAGCACCAATTGACAGAGAAGTGGGAGCATAAACATTAATTGTCGATTCTCTTATTTTTAGGTTAGTCAACCACGTGCAATTATTGTAACTCTAGTCTGATTCATTGCATTAAATTAAGTTATTCTCTTATTTTTAGACGAATCAAGGTGTGTTTATTGCCTCAATAACCCTTCCACATATTATAAATCGACAATTTTACGTTTGTGGATAAAAATAGAGGAGAAATGGCAAAACTACAGTTTGAATGTGAAATGACAGCTGATGAGGACCCAAAGTCAAACACTATTATAATAAAATCTATAACCGATGAAGATGGAAAAAAATTCCACATTCCACCATGTTATCAGTCATACAAACAACATCCAGAACTGATAAAACTACCAGAATTCAAAAAAGTCGCAAATACATTAAAAAAACGTGGACAGTGCAGAAATGTGTGGATAAATCTAGATAGTGAAACCCTACCACTCTACAAAGATGAAAGTGGGAATATGGCAGTCAAGGACTTCTTGTTAGCAGAAATTTCTACCCCAAAACGAACTGCACCAAGCACTTCTGAAACACAAGTAGATGAAACCCTAATAAAACTTCTTGAAAAATTGTGTGACAAAGAAAAACCTGAAAAAGAGAGTAAAAACAGAAATTTGAACAAACTGTGCGAAAAATTTGTTCTTGATAAATTTGAAGGAAAAAAAGTGAGTGCAGACCAATGGTTGCAGACATATGAAAGTGAATGCGATAGATTGAGTATTGAAAGTGATGCTGAGAAGATCGAAGCTCTGAGATTATTTTTGGATGATGCAGTAAAGGATTGGTTTAGCTCTATGCTAATCAAACACACATTAAACTCTGAGTGGAGAACATGGAAAGAAAAGTTTTTACAAACTTTTGCTGATAAAGGTTGGTCATCTGTCACTTATGCACTGAACTACAAATATTTCACCGGCTCAATTCTGGAATACGCATTAAAAAAAGAACATTTATTACTGGAATCCAATAAGAATATGGATAATAGAACTTTAGTAGATCTGATTGCTGATGGACTACCAGCGTTCGTTAGAAACAAAATTGACAGGCAAGATACCACAACTCCAGTTGAATTATTCAGTGAGTTAAGAAAATACGAAAACATTGGAAAAAAATCAAACAAGATAAATGAATACAAACCAAAGATAATGAAAACAGAAGCAAGATCCAATTTAAAACAACCATGTAAAATTTGTGAGAGCAAAGGAAACAAAAACAGATATCATCCCGAAGATTTGTGTTGGTTCAAAGAAGACAGAAACAGAAGCATTGGGAAAAATAGAATAACTAATACTATATTAGAGATTGACAATACAGAAGATCCAAAAAACTAGATTTCCCCCCACTGATTGAGGTTAAGGTGACACTGAATGGAAGTACTGAATGTAGAGGTATTTATGACCCTGGTTCAAATATCACACTGATTAACTCTAAATTGGTAAAAATAAAAAATTTGATAAAAGAAAACTTCAGTAGTACTATAAAAACAATTAGTGGTAGGGGTAAAACTAATGGATTAATAACAGTAAATGCAAATATACTAAATATTGAAGATAAAATCAATGCATTTGTGTACAACAATGATGGATTCAATTATGATATGATCTTAGGACTAGACACTATAAAAAGATTTGGATTGACCCATGATAGGAATTTAAATATCCAATTACAAAAAGAAATAAAGTCCAAAGCAGATAAGGATAATATATCAAAAAATGAATTGCACATTGGAATCAAAAGCAATAACAAAAATAAGATACAAAATAAAGAAGAAATTGAAATGAAAAATGCATTTGATCAATTTCAAGTAAATTTCAATGAGGGTATTAATATAAATGAATTCAATATAGATATTGAACATTTAAACACAAACCAAAGAAATAAGATGAATACCCTAATAGACAATTACATAAGTATTTTCGCAAAGGACAAGTATGATGTTGGTAAAGTAAAGAACTATGAAGCTTTTATAGACCTACAAGTAGATAAATATTGCTACAAAAGACCGTACAGATGTTCGTTAGAAGATAAAGCTGAAATTGAAAAACAGGTAGCCCAATTATTGAAACATAACCTAATTGAGGAATCCTACAGCCCATTTGCAGCACCAGTCACATTGGCTTATAAAAGAGATGAAGGAAAGAGGACTAGACTGTGTATTGATTTTAGAGATATAAACAAACTAATAGTACCCCAATCGCAACCTTTTCCTTTAATTGAGGATTTAATGGTTAAAACCATTGATTGCAGGTATTTCACAACACTTGATATAAACTCAGCTTTCTGGTCCATACCGTTGAGAATCGGAGACAGACAGAAGACTGGATTTGTAACGCAGGAAGGTCATTATCAATGGACCTGTCTACCTTTTGGACTAAAGACGTCCCCAGCAATATTTCAAAGGATTTTGGTAAACATAATTAGAAAATACAACTTATCAAACTCTGTCGTAAACTATATAGATGATATAATGATTTTCTCAAAAACGTTCGAGGAACATGTAGACCACCTAAAACAATTGTTAGATGCCATTATGAAAGAAGGATTCCGTCTAAAACTCACAAAATGCAGATTCGCAGCAAACTCAGTCAAATATTTGGGGCATATTATCACGGAGAATACTATAACTCCTTTGAAAGACAACCTAAAATCTATAATAGACTTTCCGACTCCACAAAACAGGAAACAAATACGACAATTCCTGGGTAAGGTGAATTTCTATGGAAAATATATCCCCAACGTTTCAATACTGCTCGACCCTCTCCACAACTTGCTTAGAAAGAATGTAAGATTCGATTGGTCAAATGATTGTGAAATTGCCTTCGGGAAAGTGAAAAAGTATTTGTGCTCGAAACCAATTCTGGCCATCTATAACCACAAAGCTCAAACTTTTATCTATACAGACGCGAGCATCAAAGGTATCGGAGCTATTTTAAAACAAACGCAGAAGGATGGCACGCAAAAACCCGTAGCCTATTTTTCAAAAAAACTAAGTGATGTACAAAAAAAGAAAAAGGCAATTTTCTTAGAATGTCTAGCTATTAAAGAAAGCTTAAAATTTTGGCAACATTGGCTAATTGGTAACGCATTCATTGTCTACACAGACCACAAACCACTGGAAAATTTAAATGTAAAAAACAGAACAGATGATGAACTGGGTGACATGACATTATATCTATCTCAGTACAATTTCAAAATTATATACAATCCCGGAAAGGAAAACACCGAAGCCGACTGTCTTAGCAGAAATCCGGTTTATGAACACTATGAAAATGAGGAAGACAGATTAAAAACAGTGAACTTTATAAGCAAGGAAGATATACAGAACGACCAGAGGTATAACACAAGTTTAAAAAACAAGAAATATCTTATTATAGAAAACAACATCTATTACAAACAAAACAAAAAGAAAAGGAAAAAAATAGTCTTAAGTGAAGATTACAGTAAAATATTAATAAAGAAAATCCATGAAGAATTCTGCCACATTGGGATGAATCAAATAGAAACAAAAATGAAACCATTTTATACAGCACCGAATTTATCAAATAATATAAGACTAATTTGCAAAAGCTGCGATATTTGTATAAAAAACAAGACAAGACTAAATAAGAAATTTGGATTGATGTCACATCTAGGCCCAGCAGAAAGACCATTCCAAATAATGTCCTTGGATACAATCGGTGGATTTGGTGGACAAAGATCGACAAAAAAATATCTACATTTGCTAGTGGACCATTTTACTAGATTTGCTTATATCTTATGCTCAAAAAACCAACTGGCCCAGGACTTCATAAAGTTAATAGAAAAGGTTCCGAAGGAAAATGCGATTGAAGTATTACTCACAGACCAATACCCAGCAATCAATTCAAAAGAATTCAAAAATCACCTCAAAGAGAGAAACATTGAATTAATTCTCACAGCAGTAGATGCCCCCCTTTCAAACGGACTGAACGAGAGACTGAACCAAACTCTGGTAAACAAAATAAGATGTATGCTCAATAACGACAGTAAAAAGAAAGCCTGGTCGAAGATCGCGGAAGTATGTGTGAATGCATACAACAAAACAGTTCATACTGTAACAGGATTCTCTCCTATATACCTGATGAATGGGGAGTCCACGGACCTACTACCTCCGGAATTGAAAATTATAAGCGACCGTTCTAAAAATCTAGAACAAGACCGAAAGATAGCACTGCTCAGATCGAACAAATCACACGAATACAATAAAACTTTATTCGATAAAAACAGAATAAAGCATGACTTTCAAAAAGGGGATATGGTCTACGTAATAAATGGCAATAAACTAAATAGGAAAAAAATGGACGAAATAAGAATTGGCCCTTTTGAGATAGAGAGAAAAATCTCGGATTCAATTTTTAAAATAAACACCGGAAGTGGGGGAAGATCCGTGGGCTTATACCATGTCACGAAGCTCATTCCCATGGCTGAATGATTCGTGAGACTCGAAGCTTAAATTCACTTTTGAAAGAGAATTAAGCATCTCAAGGGGGGGAGATGTAAGCGTAAGGCACATGCATGTACGCCTTGGGGAATCGGAACGTTACGGAGGTGGCGCCACGAGATGGGAGAGAGTGAAGTCTGTCGAGGAAAGACGGAAAGAAGGAGAGATAGAGATTTTGAAGACTAAGAATTGAAATTGATAATAGCAGCTGACGGAGAGATTGTGGATTGGGAGACGAGTGCTTGTCCAACATCTGTTGTTAGCATCGGTTGAGATTTGTTCAACAAGCACCAATTGACAGAGAAGTGGGAGCATAAACATTAATTGTCGATTCTCTTATTTTTAGGTTAGTCAACCACGTGCAATTATTGTAACTCTAGTCTGATTCATTGCATTAAATTAAGTTATTCTCTTATTTTTAGACGAATCAAGGTGTGTTTATTGCCTCAATAACCCTTCCACATATTATAAATATATTCAAATTCTTTTGTTTTACACAACTGTATGTACAATATTGGCGCAATGTACACGGGTATACGCCGCCCGCCGTGTACCGCTACGGAATGAAGCGGGACCGTGATTGCACCACTGGATTTGCCGCCCGCCGTGAAGCACGGCGATGCGACGCGGCGCGATGCACTTCGTCCGCTACTGTGTTGTTGCTGAAGATGGGGAAGGGTCCCCGCGCGTATCTATGGGCAATCGTACGAGCTGCGCGATTGGCGTCTTAAATTTTCCTGTCGCGGTGCGTACGGTGACGACGCGGACGCCCGTTAAAAAATGCCCCGGAGTGAGGGCCGCGTAGTCGTCGGGATTGCGAGAGAGCGGCGTGAGGGGGCGGGAATTAAGGCATGCCTCTATCGCGCACAGCAATGTCGCCATTTCTTCAAATGTGAGAGTGTGTGGACCCACGACTCTCACGAGGTGGCGTTTTACTGCCTTATCTCCCGCTTCCCAGAGGCCCCCGAAGTGGGGAGCTCCGGGTGGCGAGAAATGCCACGCGATCTCTGCCTGCTCGAGGAACGAGGTGACCTCGAGGGAATTGACGGCGCTGCGACTCATCGACGCGAGCTCCCGAGCGGCTCCGCGAAAATTGGTTCCGTTGTCGGAATAGATTTCCGAGGGACGGCCTCGTCGGGAGACGAATCGGCGGAGCGCGGCCAGAAATTCCTTGGTGGAACAGTCGCTTACAAGCTCCAGGTGGACCGTGCGCGTCGCGAAACATACGAAGACCGCGATGTACGCCTTCTGCGATTTGTACCCCCGTCCCTTGCCCATGCGGGTCCAGAGGGGGCCCGCATAATCAACTCCGACGTGCGAGAATGGACGAGAGGCTTTTACCCTTGCGCGTGATAAGGAGGCCATTACTTGGGAGGCTGGCGTGGCGCGGTGGCGCGCACAGGTCACGCATCTCCATAATACCCGTCGAACGAGCTCGCGGGCTCCTAGCGGCCAGTACGTCCTCCTTAGCACGCTCAAGGTGAGCTGCGGCCCTCCGTGGAGGGTGGCCGAATGCACGGAGTCGACAAGGAGCTCGACAAGCGGATGTTTCGGCAGGATGACCGGGTGCATTTCGTCGTACGGGAGGGATGGCCGCGTGAGTCTTCCCCCCACCCGGAGTAATCCCGCCGCATCGACAAACGGGTTCAACCGCCTCAACTGTGAGGCTTGTCCGACGAACTGCTGCTTTCCGACGCGGGTCAGCTCGTCCTTGAACGCGGCGCGTTGCAGCCACCCGAGCCACAGCGTTCTTGACCGGCGTATCGTCGCGGAAGGGTAGTCGTAGGAGCCCGAATTACCCGTTTTCCGTCGAAGGGCCACGACTCAGGCCCTTCGGCCAGCACCAGAGGGGTGTTGGCCGCCCATTTCCCGAGGTCAAATCACCCTCGCCGCATGAGCTGTATGAGCTCGTCTCGGCATAATACCGCCTCGTCCACGGTGTCTGCCCCGAAGAGAGCATCGTCCACGTAGAAATTTCTTCGCAGAACGGCACATGCTCGTGGGAACGCGTTTCCCTCGTCTTTCGCGAGCTCATGTAAAACCCGTTGAGCTAGGAACGGGGCGCACGCGGTTCCGTAGGTCACCGTGGTGAGTCGGAACGCCGTTGGTTCCTGGCGAGGCTCGCGTCGCCACACTATCCGCTGCAGGTCAGCGTCGTGGTCGTGTACGCGAATCTGCCTGAACATTTTCGCGATGTCGGCCTTAAGGGCGATTCGAGGGAGTCGCCACCGGAGTAGGACCGCGAAAATGTCCAGCTGCAGCTTGGGCCCCGGTAGTAGCAGGTCATTTAGCGACTTCCCGTTGGAGGTGGGGCTAGACGCGTTGAAAACGATGCGAACCTTCGGAGTTCCGTCGTCTGCCCGTTTCACCACCGGGTGGTGCGGCAAGTACACGGCGAGGGTCTGTCCGAAGGAGTCCGACGCCTCCTCCATGTGATCCAGGCCCTCGTATTCCGTCAGAAATTCGCGGTATGCCACCTCCAGCGGGGGGTCGCAGCGGAGTCGTCGCTCGACTCCTTGTAAAATCGAGAGCGCTCGATTCCGCGACGTACCGAGGGGAGGGGGGCGCTCAGAACGAAGGGGGAGGCGGACGACGTATCGGCCATCCGCCCGCCGTGCCACGGTGGCCTTGAAATGCTCCTCGCACCTCGTCTCATCGGGAGAGAGGGTGGAGCTGGGGGTCGCCTCCTCGTTCTCCCAAAAAACCCGCAGTTGCTGCTTCAGATCGTCGTCTGCGCAGCAGTGCAGCGGCGTCGCGACGGTACCGGGGGAGTCCGAGTGTGGGCGCGTGGGACCAGAGATGACCCATCCGAAGACGGTCTCTTGCGCAATCGGTGTTCCTACCTCTCCGCGACGCAGACCGGAACGAAGGAGGACGCCGTAGTGGTCAGCGCCGATGAGGAGGTCCACCGGAAGTGACCGCCTCGGGTCCGGGTCCGCGAGGGTCAGGCCGCGTAGATGCGGGAACGCGCTAATGTCCGTCTCGCGGCGGGGGGCGTAAGACGTGATCCGTGTGAGGACCAACGCCGTCATCGCGAACGTGGGCGACGCCCGACCTGCTCCTCGAATCGCGATATCCTTGCGCGCGTTCACCTTGACCACTGGGGCGTCTCCGGCGCCCTTTACCGTGATCGCCGCGGGTGGCTTGGGCAGACGTAAGGCCTGGACGAGGGCCTCGGAGACGAAGGTCGCCTCCGACCCTTGGTCCAGTAGGGCCCGCACCGCGCGCGTCCCCCCGTCGCGTGTCTCGACCCATACAATCGCGGTGGCGAGAAGTACGGAGTGGGGCGAGCTCTGCGGAGAGTGAGCCTTGCAATTGAAGACCGCGGCGGAGTCGTCATCGCGAACTACCTCTCCCTTCCCGCGGTTCTTGCCCGTTTCGGAGGGCGACGGGGTCGATGAGGCCTGGTGCAGCGACGTGTGGTGCGGTCTGCCACATTGTGAGCATCGGGACGCGGAGGGGCAACTGTTCGCGGAATGATCTGTCCGGAGACAGTTGAAGCAGCACCCGCGGTTTTTTACGAGGTCCCTATTTTGCGCGATGGACATGGCCCTGAACACCGCGCAGCGAAACAGCAAGTGGTTCTTGTTGCACTTGGGGCACTGCACCTTCGCACGTTTCGCAACTGCCGCCGTGTGTGATCGGACGGGGGAGGATTCGATCGCGACCGCGTGCTCTTCCGTGACGGTGTGACCCTCCTCGGCGGCGAGGTGTATTGCCTCGAGAGCACGGACGCGCGCCTCGAGAAACTCGTCGAGCTCCTTGTACGTGGAGGGTTCGCGAGACGCACCGAGGGAGAGTTCCCATTCCTCCCGGGATTTCGGATCGAGGTTTCGGACGATCAGCTGGACGAGCAGATCGTCCCATTGTGCGGTGGGGCAGCCCAAATTGGCCAGTTGAGCCAACGTTTCCGCGATATGGTCGCGTAGGCTTGCGAGGCCTTCCCCGCTGTCGTCGCTTAACGGCGCGTATCGCAGTAGTTCCCCCACTAAGGCGCCGACCACCATACGTTTATTCTCGAATCGCGACCGGACCGCTTTCCACGCAGGGGCGAAGTTCACGGCGGTCACCTTTACGTGGGTGATCACAGACGCTGCCTTTCCCACCAACGCGCCCTTGAGGTGGTACAACCGCTGGACATCGTCGAGGGTACCGTTTTTTACGACCAGCGACGTAAACAAGTCGAAGAAGGTCGGCCACGCGGAGTAACGGCCGTCGAACTTGGGGACATCGATCCGCGTCAATTTCGTTCCGTTCGACGCGCTCGCGACGGTTTCGCTAGCGGTAGGCGCGCCTGACGAGTTCTCTGACGGGACCTTCACGGACGCGACGAATTCGCAGAAAAAGTCGCTTGCCTGTTCGAATGCCTCCTCCGCTCGGTCGAAGTGCCCCTCCCTGAAGTAGGGCCTGGTCTCCCGGTCCAGCGCTGTGGCCTTTAATTCCAGGCGAAGGTGGACCTGCTGGCAGCGCTCCCACTCGACCCGCAGACGTCGCAGACGCTCCTCCGCCGTTGCCTTGCTGAAGTTGTCCTTCCCCATCTTCTTGTAGTTGGGGAGGATTCTCGTGAGGCCGCGGACAATGAGCTCCTGCTCATTCAGGAGTTCCTCCATCTCGGCGAAGTCCGGTACAGGAACTGGCAGCGGGTGCAGCTAGCCGGGACTTCCTCTCGTTCGGTCGGAGTTCGGAGACAATGGTCAGGTGACCCACGAAGCGCCAGGCGTCGATCGACTGCGTGATCGACGTGCGGGGGAACAGGGTTCCCTTCTCTCGATCGTCTTCGTAGGATCCGGCTCGAAGGACCAAATGTTCCGTCGGTGTCGGGACGGGAGATTGCCGGTGATAACGATGGGACGATTACGAAAGACTTTAGACGACTTTTACGAGACACACTATGTACACGTGTATTTACGATAACTATTTACAATATATATATACAGGTTCGCGTTGTCGCGAATGCATTAATCGCATCAAGGGATCGCGATTCTGGACTCTAGTTAGTCGGTTGAATATAGCGCGTAATGCACGTGAGTTCGGAGTGTCTAGGTGCGCTTCGAATTCTCCTTCAAAACTCTACCCGCGCAACGGAGCGCGGGGTATATATCACCGCCTTCCTGACGCGGGGAAGGGGTGTCGCGGGGAACGCGTTGCCGAACGGTTTCGGCAAGATCGACGAATTCGGTTCGAATTCGCCGTGCGGGCGACCGTTTTGCCGGGCGCGCATGTTTGTTTGGGGACCGCGGCGGTCCTTTCGGTCGCTCGGTCGATGCTCCCGCTTGTTGTCGGGCGCAGCCGACGGTTGAGCCCGAACAGGCATGCTGAACACGAAATGAAGAGTCATTTTTGGCGGAAGTGAATGGCTTCTTTCGAGATATTCGTGAGAAACTGCAGCTGCTACTATACATTGTATTTTGTGTAAACGTGCGCGTCTGTGCTGTGCGAATGCTTCAGTACGGTGCAACCGCTCGTCAACCCTTTCTTATATATGTATACAGATATATCACGCGAACGTCGCGCGTCGAACGATCGTCGCGATATTTCTATACAAACAGTTGAATAGTATATACAAAATTCGATGTAATGGTAGCTACAGTTATCTAGTAATGGTCGTACAAATATCTTGAAAAATGATTCATTTCCGCCAAAAATGAAAATTACATCTCGCGTTCAGCACGTCGAAAGGAATAGAATTACGCATGTCCTGTTTCGAACGGCGGGAGGGTGGTGGGTGGTTCCGTCGTATTGCCATTATTTGAAATGAGTGCGAGGTAAATATTTACAAAAGGGGACCCAGCTACGATGTCTTTGTCGATGACCTTGGCCTTGAAATATGTTGTCCGGGACAACATTCTGGACAACGTTTTCCTATACATATACACGTCGCTCGGTACATACTTGCAAAACAATTCTAAATAAATCGAGATTACGAGTACAGTTCATTTTGCAAGTTTCAAAATAGTAATCTAAGCCTACCACCAACCAACTAATTATTACGATAAACAACGATTTACACCCATGAATGTATTGAATTTGAACCATTATTTTCAGCAATATTTAAAATTGAAATCGAAAGTAAAGACAAAATACAAAGATTTTCAATATTCTTAAAAAAAATACTGTTTTAAAAAAAAATACCGTTTCAAATAAAATCTTCCATTTTCAACGTTGTACACATTAAAATAAATAGGATGATTTATTATTTACTATTCAAAGTACCATTTTATTTACAGCAGAAGCAAGCTGTTTGGGTTGGAGAAAACCAGAAGATCCAGTCCATCCCGAAGACGCCAGCGAGGAAGCTAGACTACGGACGTTGGAAAGAGAGGTGGGCGTTATTCGGCGAAACAAATATGTATTTCAAATACTATTTAATACTTCAGATGTTATTTTGCTTTGAGAAAATAGCATTTGAAATGGAAGATATACAATTTCGGAAACAAAATATATCTATTTCAACAATTGGATCCCCAAAATAAAATATTTCCATTTTAACAATCAGAAACACGAAATTAAATATTTTCCTTTTTTGCATTGTAATAATACTCCATGAAACCGCATACACGTGTGCGCATACGCCGCACAGTGGGACCTTTCGTCGAATTCGGAGACAAAATCAAAGAACTTCCGATAGAAATGAGATAGAGAGCTGAATTTTTTTTTATTTACAGCTGAAACTTGACAGAATATGGGAAAAATAGGGAGATTATGGTACGAACGTTTTTTAACCTTGGAAAAATTCGTCAAACTTGCACAATTTCAAGAAAATTGCGATTTTTTCAGTACCACGTACGGAAAAATTTTTTTTTAACATGCTACACACCATTTCCTGTAGATTTTTTCACGCTGATTTCAAATCTGGTCTCAAAATTTGTCTACGATTTTTTGTTTTTTCAAAAAATCGATTTTGTGACAAAAAACTAATGAAATCATTTCTTCGTTGAAATGATTTGATAACTCACTAGTTTGAACGTGTATCGTATTCTCATATATGGATGATGAAGTATTTAAACGTTTTGAGTTACTTACTTACGAAGCTTCAAACACTTCACATCTCGTGACCACTTGACGTAGCGCTGTCATTGCTAGTGGCACTTTCTACAGACTCTGTTCCGCTGTGTAATGGAATATAAATTAGATATTTATTGTCCATAGTTATAATTTCATTTACAGAGGGAGTAAGGTAAGTATTTCATCTTTTTAACTTACGTATTCTCTTCAACGAAATTTCTAATTTCTGGTTCTCCTTATCTTGGAGAAATATACAAACGTATAGAAGGACCTATCGAACTAGTTAATTGGAAAAGAGCAAAGCATTATTACCAGCATTAGTACCACCAGAAATTAGAAATTTCGTTGAAGAGAATACGTATGGACAATAAATATCTAATTTATATTCCATTACACAGCGGCACAGAGTCTGTAGAAAGTGCCACTAGCAATGACAGCGCTACGTCAAGTGGTCACGAGATGTGAAGTGTTTGAAGCTTCGTAAGTAAGTAACTCAAAACGTTTAAATACTTCATCATCCATATATGAGAATACGATACACGTTCAAACTAGTGAGTTATCAAATCATTTCAACGAAGAAATGATTTCATTAGTTTTTTGTCACAAAATCGATTTTTTGAAAAAACAAAAAATCGTAGACAAATTTTGAGACCAGATTTGAAATCAGCGTGAAAAAATCTACAGGAAATGGTGTGTAGCATGTTAAAAAAAAATTTTTCCGTACGTGGTACTGAAAAAAACCGCAATTTTCTTGAAATTGTGCAAGTTTGACGAATTTTTCCAAGGTTAAAAAACGTTCGTACCATAATCTCCCTATTTTTCCCATATTCTGTCAAGTTTCAGCTGTAAATAAAAAAAAATTCAGCTCTCTATCTCATTTCTATCGGAAGTTCTTTGATTTTGTCTCCGAATTCGACGAAAGGTCCCACTGTGTGCCGCTGCAGCGGCGATGTGACATGCGGCGTGGCTTGTAAATCAGAGATTCAGCGAGCGAGTCCCTCGCAACGATTTACACCCGTGAATGTATTGAATTCGAACCATTATTTTCATCAATGTTTAAAATTGAAATTGGAAGTAAAGACAAGACACATATATTTTCAATATTCTTAAAAAAATACTGTTTTCGAAATAATTACTGCCTGAAAGACATTATTTTATTTCAAAAAATTACTGCATCAAATCAAATATTTTGTTTTCTCCAGCTCCAACTTGGAAACTTGGCCAAAAATTATGGCACAAACTGCAGAACAATTACCACTGATGATACATAACCCCTGGGAACAACACGCCAAATGGTTCTCGGAATTTCATCATTTGCTGATGTTTAAGGGTCAGGACTATGTTAATGAGGTAACGGGTCAGCATATATTACCGCCACCGAAAAAGGTATGTGGGGAAAATATTGAATTCATATTAAATCAAAGCTATTCTCGTATCATCGGATGACAGATTTTAACCTCTTGCCCTACGATTTAGTTTACGGTTTCAGTGATTAGAACTTTCTTTGTAATTCGTAATTTCCGAAAAAAGGAGAAAATTTATATCCTGTACTCAGTAAAATAAGTCTCCGTACACCCTTTAGAACAGAATAACTTTTTTATAAGTAAACAAAATGACCTGATGTTTTGTGAGCAATTAGAAACATTGAAACGTGGAACATAAAAATTAAAATTTACAAGGTTGCATGCATAGATAAAAAAGGCACTTTTTAATACCTTTTTATTTGGGTCCTTTATAAAAATTTCAAAGATATGTTTCGTAGATCTATGTTTGTTATACACATGCTAAGAGTTTCATCGAAATCGGTTGACGCAGGAAAAAACGACACACATCGAAAGATGTACGATTCGGTGGATTTTAAGCAGAAACAGATTAAAAGTCGTGTAAAACTCCGATTTTCATCATTTTCAACCGCTCGTAGCTCGTGTGTATGTCAATCGATTTCGTTGTAATTTTAAGCAGTTGTGTGACTATTATGGAACTACAAAACATATATTTGAAAGTTTTTATGAATGACCCAAATAAAAAAGTTTTGAAAAGTGCCTTTTTTAACTCTGCATGCAACCTTGTAAATTGTAATTTTTAAGTTCCACGTTTCAATGTTTCTAATTGCTTACAAAACATCAGGTCATTTGGTTTACTTATAAAAAAGTTATTCTGTTCTAAAGGGTGTACGGAGACTTATTTTACTGAGTGTACATGTTCTCCAATAACTATACATTAACGAAATCAAAATAGAATTTCACCTCGGTTTAAAGGAGGTTGATAACATACATATGTATATTTATTAGACTCTGTTCAGAATCTTCATCACGAGTCTGACACGATATTGTGGGGTAAGGGGTTAGCAGACACAACAGGCAGTTACATTCAATTGACGAGCAATGCTGGAATTCTTCGCGTCACCTGTTTTTAAACGTATACATATAACGAAACATGAGCTGTTAGATGACGATTGGTCAGCCTTTAAGCTTTACACTCTGTACTTTCATTGTTGCTGATTTTTTTGCATCTATCTGCAGCAGAAGGATTCGAAGCGACGGATACATTTGTAAATATGTAGTATCTGTATCTAATTCAAAGATCCTTTCGGATCCTTCAAGATACTTTTGGTCTGCTCGAGGCTTGAATGAACACGTTCCGAGGCCCGAGGTCTGAGCCCAGAACACAATAGTAATGCAATAAACGCGGGTAACCCGACGGCCAGCCCTGTACATCGGTGTGAAATCGCTAAAAATGCAGGTCCTAAACTTGGTTATTTCACATTACTCTTTCACGGAGCGATGCTAGGAGGGTCCGGGGCGTTCTTCCGATTAAGAAACGACTAAACCCGATAGAATTAGTGCTGTGTCTGATAGTTTTGTTCGTGAAAGTATATTCGAAATTTGTATTTAAATACAATTTCTGTCCTTCTCTGGCCGGGGGATTTGCTGGCCGTGTTTATTGTACCGCTTGGCCAAGGCTCCCGAGGCCCTCGTCGCTTTGTTGCCTAGCCAGCAGAGATGGGCAAAAATTGTAATTGGATACAAATTTCGAAGATACTCTCAAGAGTAAAACCACTAGTCGCAGTCCTAATTCTGTCGAGTTTGGTATTTTCTTAATCGGAAGAACGCCACGAACTGGCTCGTGCTACTCCCGTGAGAAAATTATGAAAAATGAACGAGTTTAGCAATTCATTGGTGAGCGGTTTCATGCCGAGATACCTGGCTGGCCGTGGGGTTGCCCGGCCGTGTTTATTGTATGTACTACACTCCCAAAAAAAATTAAGGAATCACTTGTGCGAACCCGAAAAGTTGCTACAACTTTACATACTCATAACTCCGGCCAAAATTGCCGTATCGATATCGTTAAACAATGGTTTGAAAGCCTGAAACCTCTAGTTTCAGATTCTCTGTTTCAAATTTTAGATATATTGTTTTTTTACAAAGTTATAGCGAGATGAAGACAACATTGACGGTTAACAAAAATTTTGTGCAACTTCGTAACATCACACGGGGTTAAACAAATTTTTTTGATAAATCGCGTTAACATTATTTGAAAGAGCTATCTTTCCTGTGAAAATGAGTGGTTGTTGAATAGTGTGCGATTTTTTTTATTCGAGTTATTCAACATTGAAGTAAATGTTGGCCTTTTAACTTTAATTGGCTCCAGAAGGTGCAAAAATTATCGTAGAATTTTGTGGAAAAAAGCAATAGAAAGAGCGTTTCTTTCTCTTCAAGGCACTTCTTTCGTTTTTTCAATTTCGTTAACATTTCGATATACCAGGTGTTTCTGAAAATATGCTTAAAATATGCATAATTTCCATTTTTCCTTCAACTCGCTATATCTCGGCGAGAAATGATCGCAATACCATGATCCGATAGTCAGATTGAAGCACAGATTCTGCCGATTCGATTGAGTACCCCATGAATCCGCTGCTACCATGTTTTCCCTGTGGCAGCCGTGTTTGAAGTTAGTGATTCGCAGAAAGCGAGGCTAATAGCGCGAGTTTGTCATGTTGTCACTCGGCAGAAGCGTGCGCTTGGTATTCGTATCCCCACTCAGCGACGCACGACGACGTAAGACGAAAACAAGCGAAAAACAACTGAGTCTTCGACTTCTGAATCAGGGATGCCAGATGCGAGTCTCGCGGCTGCGAGTCTCGCCAGGCCCCTTACGTCTCCGTCCCTCGCCTAGATGGTGCCTCCGCTATCCCCACTCTTACCACTACCGCTGGCGCGACCGAGTCGGTAGAATGCTACCGCTCTCATTCTAGCACTCAGTCGCGCCAGCGGTAGTGGTAAGAGTGGGGATAGCGGAGGCATGCATCTAGGCGAGGGACGGAGACGTAAGGGGCCACTTGAGCCGTTGAGCCGCACCGTCTGGCTTCCCTGGTGGGGATAGCGGAGGCATGCATCTAGGCGAGGGACGGAGACGTAAGGGGCCACTTGAGCCGTTGAGCCGCACCGTCTGGCTTCCCTGCTTCTGATATCGGTAGATGCAACTTCCAGTGTAAGAAAAAAGCTTGTAGCAGCATTGCAAGCAATCTGGCACAGATTACCACAAAACATGATACATCATTGCATCAATATGATACAGCGCTTGCAAACTGTTATTCACAATCGAGGTGGTAACACGCGTTATTAAAATTTTTAATTAAAATTCAGTATCACACACTGGTACAAGTACAAGTAAGCTCATACAGGTACAAGCGCCCGCGCGCGCGCACACACACACAAAAGACAAACTCGCGCTATTAGCCTCGCTTTCTGCGAATCACTAACTTCAAACACGGCTGCCACAGGGAAAACATGGTAGCAGCGGATTCATGGGGTACTCAATCGAATCGGCAGAATCTGTGCTTCAATCTGACTATCGGATCATGGTATTGCGATCATTTCTCGCCGAGATATAGCGAGTTGAAGGAAAAATGGAAATTATGCATATTTTAAGCATATTTTCAGAAACACCTGGTATATCGAAATGTTAACGAAATTGAAAAAACGAAAGAAGTGCCTTGAAGAGAAAGAAACGCTCTTTCTATTGCTTTTTTCCACAAGATTCTACGATAATTTTTGCACCTTCTGGAGCCAGTTAAAGTTTGTTACGTCGGTCCGACCACCGACGTTGGACTTTGCGTGTATACCTCGATAAGTATGGAAAGTATGCATGAACCTAAATTGTATTACATGCATAATGTGC
Source organism: Lasioglossum calceatum (assembly GCA_963966675.1). NCBI lineage: Eukaryota > Metazoa > Arthropoda > Insecta > Hymenoptera > Halictidae > Lasioglossum > Lasioglossum calceatum. The sequence continues at coordinate 105,564 of CAXAAD010000283.1, read as the reverse complement.
GAAATCGAGTCGTCACTCGATTATAGAATTAAGCTCTGAAAACTAAGATTATTGTATCCATAAATGTTCAGCTCATCAAGTCCTCTAACATCCCTAAACTTGTTCAAAAACCCATCACTACTCCCATCTCAAACTCCTATGAAATCACTCTAAACTTGTTCAAAAACCCATCACTACTTCCATCTCAACCTTCTACGAAATTGTTCCAAAACCCATCGCTATTCAATTCCCAACTTATCACATAATCGTTCCAACCCATCGCTACTTAAATCCCAAACCTTTTTGGAAATTGTCCTAAAACCAATCCTCGCTCAAATCTCCACTTTACCCAAAATCCTTGTTCGGATCTTCACCACTCTTCACAGCTTGTTCAAATCCTCATTTCCACTTACAACTTGTTCAAGCCCTCATCTACACTCACAACTTGTTCTAACCCTCATCTCCTCTCGAGTAGACCTTTTCTCGAGAACAACGAGACTGCAGAATCAGCGTTCCTCGAGAACAAAGAGACCGCTGCCTCAGCAGGAATGAAAAGGTATAAAGCCGAGCGAACTGAAGAATAATTCAGTCTGGCCTAAGCCAGCGAAGTGAACAGACGTGTTAACCTGCGTCACTTTAATTCGGGAATTCGACGAAAAGTCTACGACGAGTGCTCCTACTATTCCAATTCAATTCAAATACTATTCCTAACTCCCAAATCATTACTAAATCAACTCCTATTAAAATCCAACTTCTCTATATAAATAATTATTGTGCATCTACGATTTATTACTGTTTTATATCATTTTGTTTCGTGACAGTCTTCGGACTTTTATCATATATTATTGTATACAAGTGAAGTCTACGGACTTGTGAAATATATTACAGTCATACCAGTTCTTCGTGTGTTTGTTTTACTTACGTTTATTCTTTCATTTCGAGTGACAGTTCTTTTTATAATATCTTAACGTACTCTTGTCTCGTCTAAATAACCTGGTCTCAGAGTGAAGTGGCAACACAGCACCGCCAGTTAGACTTCGACAAGAGACAATCTAATTCAATATTATTATTTCAATATTCATATTTCAATATTCTAACGTGCGCTTGTTTCGTCTAATAACCTGGTCTCAGAGTGAAGTGGCAACACAGCATCGCCAGTAGACGTTCGACAAGTCGACTTCGAACTCGTGCTCTCGATATATTACTATACAAATCTCGGTCACAAAGGGGGCTGCATATCGCTCCGCCGAGATAGTAATTGACGAGTAGACTTTTATTCTTGTGCAAACACTTATACGGAGTAACTATTTCAATTCAGTGACAGTTTCGAATCAGTGCCCTCGTTCTCACGCTAAGTGACTCGGCTAGCGAGTTCGGTGTCTCACCGCTCCGCTGAGTAGCGTCGATAACGAGTGGACGTTTTATAATCAATTCAGATAGGGTGTTTTTCTTGAACCCATCCTCACATGCGTCGTACGCGTCGTGCCGGCCGGAAGGTTCAGATTGCCAAGTTCCGTAAAGCCTTGAATCAATCTGCCGTGTTGAACAGTCTATTAGCCTCTGCTAACTGGACCGAACTTCTCGGGACGACCGAAAGAATCGAATGCGACGCGTCTGACCACGTTTCCGTCTACGGTTGTCAGTGTCGCCCGGTTCTCCGAAACGAGGTCAACCACGCGGACCTCGCGCGTCCAGCGAGCCCAGCCAGCCAGCCAGCTGAGTGCTACGAGGTCATCGACCTGATTGACATCTCAGACGACGACAGTCAGGAGACCGTCATTCTCCCACTTCCACGCTGCAGGATTATCAACGATAATTACCTGTCAGCTTCTGAACGCATCACCTTGCGTCTACCAGTTCGTCCAGCTGTCATCCTTCCGCAGCAGCCACGCAGACGGCTGCCTAACCTACCTCGTCTAGAAGAGATCTGCATAGACGATCCTCAGTACGAGGTCTACGCAGCTCGACGTGCGCAGCTCCTGCGACAATACTACTAACCTGCTAACGACCGGTGAGAATTCGTGGCATACTCTAATATACTGTACCTCTTCTCCGCGTCCTGTCAACTCACCGCGTTCGTTATACTAACCTCAAATCATTCCCATCCGCGTTGACTGCAAGCGGATGTCGGCTCTAAACGGTTTCCGGTGTCCTAACGCATATGACAGCCCATCTGGCTGTCTCGGCGTAAAAGACCGTTCTTATTAAAATCTTGTCTCCGTCGCTCCAGGTGTCGCCCTCACGTTCGCTGGGTACCTGGAACGTAACAAGTTAAAAGGCCAACATTTACTTCAATGTTGAATAACTCGAATAAAAAAAATCGCACACTATTCAACAACCACTCATTTTACACAGGAAAGATAGCCCTTTCAAATAATGTTAACGCGATTTATCAAAAAAATTTGTTTAACCCCTGTGATGTTACAAAGTTGCACAAAATTTTTGTTAACCGTCAATGCTGTCTTCATCTCGCTATAACTTTGTAAAAAAACAATATATCAAAAATTTGAAACAGAGAATCTGAAACTAGAGGTTTCAGGCTTTCAAACCATTGTTTAACGATATCGATACAGCAATTTTGGCCGGAGTTATGATTATGTAAAGTTGTAGCAACTTTTCGGGTTCGCACAAGTGATTCCTTAATTTTTTGGAGGAGTGTACTACTGTGTTCTGGGCTTAGGCCTCGGTACGTGTTCATTCAAGCCTCGAGCTGGCCAAAAGGATCTTGAAGGATCCGAAAGGATTTTTAAATTAGATGCACATACTAGTTACAAATGTATCCGTCGCTTCGAATCCTTCTGCTGCAGATAGAAAAGTATCTAATTAAACCTCGAACACAAGATACTTAAACGGATGGATCCTATATTTAAAATATATTTCGGTGCAGCGTTCACTTCGAATAATGTCACGTTCGAATATGTTTTGTGACTTCCTCACCATTTTTGATAGAAAAGTCTCTTGTAAATGCATTTAGTTCTTTATTACTTTACCACGAAGAAAGTAAACGAAAAAATAAACCTTGCAGACCTCCACGGTCAGTTGTGGGCTGCGGCTATTTATCACGGGGTTTTCCCGACAACCCGCACACCGTGTGCATTGACTCTTTTACCTGTCTCCCACCACCATGGTGGACAAGTTGGGATGGGTTTTAGAAAAATAGATTTTTTAAGATGTTAGAAGAAGGGCCTCCTCTCAGATTTGGCTGATCTTGAAATATGTTGTCAAGGTCATCATTCTGAACAACTTTTTCCTATACGATTTTAGTTTTCGAGATATGTATTCGCAAAAACTAGTGCTAGTACTTGTTTGAAATTCAGTAAAAGACTAGTTCGCTTCGAAGGTTCTGGGGTATGTGCCGTGGGGTCTCACACAGTCCTCTCACCAAAAGGCTATCACGCGGTGGAGGAGCCACCCGTTCGGGCGTTAGTCTATCCCGCGGTTGATTTTCCAGGTCTCAGATTGAGAGGTGGAAAACAATCTGTTTCAGGTGTTTTACAGACAAGGCAGCCGGGCTGGGTCCGGCCGTGCTGGACCCAGTCCTCCCGTGATAATCTGTGTTTTCACAGGCTTCGTTACGTACGCTAATCTAAACGGTTCTTTCTCCGGGCGCCAGACATCGAGAGATGTCACACAAAATCACGCTAACGAATGAAGCCGGTGAACTCACGATCGCGAAAGGTAGAATAGCTCAGAATGGTCGCAGGGTTCTACGCAGGATCGGACAGGACGTTCCCCACGGCGGGAATGGACCTCATAAATAATCTCAACTCAGTTTTGCCAAGAAAATATAATTGAATACCAGTGTGACTCGACTAATAAAACTGTATACGCTGTCGGGTGCAAGCCCGGCAGCGGAGAAGGTGAACAAAGAATATTAACAGAGTATAAACGGCAGATTAACGGCAGATAACAGTAACAGTATAAATCGACGGAAAACTGCGTGTTCGGCTGAAGGCCGACACGTGCGCGGATTCGCTGTATCTCAAAATGGCCGCGTCGGAGTCGGTAGCTCGCCGGGTGATCGGGCGTCATCACAGCGATAGAACAAAGTACCGATTCCCGATCTAATACGCGCTTCTCGGAACAATGACTTTGACTAAATAATGTTACTTGACTGTGCGCGGCAGCTTCCAATACGACGCGCGAACACGTGGTTATTTTTCGGAACTCGCGCTGGTCGCTCTCACTGAGGAACTCGCCAAAAGGAACGCAAACAGGCAGCCGTATAACGGCTTACACGAAACACGCGGTCGTCCTCAAGACGGACCGCGAGCAACCGAGAATAATTCACTAAATCGCTGCTCGAGCCAAAAACGAAAAATCACGAATCAATACGATATAATATCGAAGCAGAAAACCTGGTTAGCACTTACCACCGGCAACGCTGAAACTTGGTAGTTAAGCTACGGCAGCGTACAAAGGATCTTACTCATTACGACGCACACGCGTTTACAGAGTTCGTGAGTAACGCGACTATTTCGCACGCGAGCCTACGCAGCAGTGCCCAGGATTTTCGGTGGCTCGAGGATGCGGAAGTGAGGCGTCCCCCACTCTTTCGGTCTTATGCCTGCCAATTACTATCGCTCGCGTTGTCGCTAATAGTTAGGGCCGGCTCTCGACAGGAGGGCCCCGGACCTTGCCGATTTCCCGGTTTCCTTAACGATGGCCCCTCGGCCACCGGGAATGTCGTGAGACATTCCAGGACTGTTCGAGCAGCTCCTGCATGGAACCGTTCATGTTGCAGGGCAAGGCGTCGACGGGACGAATCTTCGATATCAGTTTTGGTTCCCAAGTCCCACGTCGGCGCCTCCAGGTTGATTAGCCTGAGCTCGAGGTCCTTTTGTTCTCCTCTGCAGAGGTATTGATGGTCCGGCGTTACGAGGCAAGCTTGCGGCGACAGCATTGGTCTTTCCTTCTTTTTGGCAGCGAGTAAGTAGCCGGGCTCCCTGAGCCCGCGCTACGGTCCTGTAATATTTCGCCGTGCCAATGGGCACGACGTTCCAAGATTCTTACAGTCATAGATCTTATAATACGAGACGTCCCAGCGAGAGCGCTTACTGCTGTTCTATTCGTAATTATTCTACTAAAGGGTGGTCCGGTCCTTCCGATTTTAACCTTAGGGTTTACTTTCTATATTACAAAGGGACGTGGTTATTTTGCCACGTCACAACTCCTCCCCCCCTAGAGAGGACCGGACTACCCCGGTGGCAGTTACCAACCAGGTTTCCGCGGACTCGGCAGCAGTTAAACGTTCTCCTTAGGCGTTTCCTGATAGCGAAAGGACAAAACATGACTACCAACATGTACTCAATGTACTTGACAATCACCAAATACGTAGTCATACCCCCTTCATCCCACATTCAGTCACACATGTCGCTGCCTTATACTTTTACTTCGGACGAGACCTTTTGCTTATTCCCGATGTCACTGCTCTCGGACTTGTGTCCGTTGGCTGTGTTGCATCGCAAAGGTTCAAGTTAGGTAGGGGAATTTGGGTTCGTGGTTCTTTTCGCAGATCTATTTCTCTTATTTCCCGCCAATTTCTCATACGGTTTACTCCTCCGGGTCTCCTATGGAGAGGCGGAAGAACAAACACGTACTTATTTTTGGTACTTGATCTTCAAAATTATCTTTTGTTGTGGGACGGCCTTACTCTCTAAGTCTGTGTCGTTACGTCTGTTTTCGGTTTTCCGCTCTCCCTCCCCACCGTACACAATTATTTTCCCGTTGTACTAAACATTTTGTTCTTTATTATTAGCACTATCCCCCTTCTATGCTGTTAGCCAAGAGGAATCCTGCATAGTTGCAACTGGGGGGTTACCCGGCAGCAAATATACGAAATCTCCTCTCACGCTCGTCACACGGGAAAGACGACAGTAGCCTACTGGAACGGATACCGAACGGTAGGGAACTAGAGAGCGCGGAAGTTTACTGGTGACGCTCTGGCTAAGAAAATACGCTCTACCTATTTTCCTAAAATTACCGAAAACTTATACGATGTTGTTTATTCTCACTACACCAAACTACTTCTCCTTTCTTGGCCTATCCCCACACGGCAGCAAAAATATGTGAAATTTTTCCTCAGTTCTTACTATTCTAAGTTCGTGGGCGGTCACTGTAGTTCTAACTTAGGTCCTTTTTTTGTATACGATAACGCTAGTTGCTTCTTTTCTACGGAGGGCTACGGGTATGGTAACGTGTCCTCTGGGGTGGTGAAGTTCCGCTTCCTTCCCCCTCGGTGGCAGCTTTCGGTCACGTCCTCACCGTGTACCCTGTTCGACCGTTGTGGGGCAGTCTGTCGTTGATGGTGTTTGACAGTAACGTGACTGTGGTTCGGTGCTTCGCACCTCCCGCATCCGTTTTGTCGGTCCTCCCCGTTCCCCTTGTCCTGGTCTTTGGACTGGTTCTGGCCGCTCCATCCGCTGAGGCCCTTTTCTTCCTCTGCAGTTCGTGTTGTTCCCTGCGCTCCTTCCGTTTCGTTTCGCTAGCGTCTCTGCTACTGATTACAGTATCGCGTTTTACTCCTAATGGACCTGGTATGCGCTGGAACTACTTTTGTCGCGAATTTCTTTACCGCTGAACTATCGACTCATTGCTTTTTTGAAAGCCACGACCCCTACCTTGAACTGTATTTCCCTAGTACCTAGATGACGTAAGCAGTGTGCCTGCCTCTCCTACGCTTGTTCCATTGAACATTCGGCAGCACCTCGCAAACCTTTCGGGTTTTGGGTTTTCGCCCGAAGTTTAAGAGTGCTGGGGAGCTCGCACAACGGGATTGTACGTTGTATTATAGCGAGGTTGCCTTTTTGAGGAGTTTCTATCCCCTCTTCTCATAGTTTCGCTACCATGGCACCTTGTTGCGTGCACCCTGGCGGTGTGCGATCTTAAGATCGCACCCGGGAAGGTGCAAAGCCTAACGTGCTACTCCACCAAAAGAGTTTTCCTTTCAGATTTCTTCGCTAACTTATTTGAAACTCTCGCGAAACGTCATATTTCTTTTATTGCGCAAGCGAAACCGAAAGCGTGCCCGTTTTCATGACTGGCCCATTGCCCCTGTGGTCAGAAGGAAATTCTACGGATGTTCGGCTTTTTCTGTTGGCGGCAGCAAAATCTATCCATTCTAATCGGTTTTTGATCGCGAATGTCACTATTGACCCTGAGTCTACTATTGCGCGAACTTTGCGTTTTTCTTTATACGTGTCGATGTTCCGCAAAGATGCTACTAGCATACTCTCGCGTTTCTCTTTTGACGCGGACCGATACTCCTACTTTCGAAGCCCCTATGGCCCAATCGAGTGGCTCCCCCTCCCATTTCCCGCTGGCCTATTACCCTTCCGGTATCGCTTTAGTGTAGTCCCCGGGGCCCCGTATCGGAAACGATAGATGGTCCACATGCGTGACAGTTTCTAGACCTATGCCCTTTATTCCGGCAGTTCCAACACTCGAGGTCATCGCGTATGCGTTTGTCGGCGCACATTGCGGTGGCTCTAGGTTGATATCGCGCGTTTTGTTCTGATCGGTGCGGCGGCGGACTACGCTGGCTGTAATATTTTCCCGGCGTACCGGCCGTGTTCGCAACATCTACGACTTGCTCGGTACGTTCCCGGCCTTTTCTTTGAATTTTCGGCTTAAGCGGGATTGGAAGTGGGAGGTTCTCGGCAGCTCTTTCGACTCGTCGCTATTTGTTACTCTCGCGACTGCAGTTTCGATCTTCTATACTTTTTGGGGTTGTACGTGAAATCCGCGTTATCAATTGGTCTTCTAAATCCCTTAATGACTTCATTGGTCTTTAGTTCACGACGTTTTATCACCTAGAATTCGTACCCCAACAACCCTTTCGTATTTTTCTCTTTTCTGACCAAAGCTTTCGTAATCGCTTGAGTATTGCTTGCATCGTCACGAAATATGCCCGTGCCGGTTCTTCTTCTCCCTATCTCTCGCGTTTCTCACCAGATTCTCTTGGTAGTTTGGATCCCCCAAAAAAAAATTTTATGACCTTCTACTTCGAATCTCTCCCAATGAGACCATGTACCTTCGTTTGTTTCGCACCAGCGTGTCGCTACCCTATGTAAGTAAACCGGTACGTCCCGCAGTAGATCCGCCTCGGAGATATTTATACATCGCCGTTGTTTTGCGATTTGATCGAGAAGGATTTCATAATCCTCCTCGATCTTTCCCGAAAAACTTTTTTTTTTTTTTTTTCATTACCTCATAATCTCCGACGCGGTAGTACCCCGGCAGCGTAGCGCTTCGCTTGCTATTTTTGGGCCCGAGGGGGTTGCTTTTATTTTCGCGCCGGAACTTCTATTGCGTGTAGCAACGGGAACTGTTAATAATACCGTTTGTTCCTTCAAATTCAACGAAATTTACGTATCTATTCGCGGGTTGTCGAAATAACTTTCGAGTTCCCCTTCCGTAGTTGTTCCCCCGGCCGCGTCTTCAAATTTCTCGTAATGAGTCGATTTATTGCCCCCCTCGTCCCTCTGATCTTCTCTTAAATCCGATGTGGTACGCGATTTTGATTTTATTACCCGTGTCTAAATTGGGAATTAGAGATCCTAGTTTTTCTACCGATACTTGAGAATGCTATTTCGGTCTTCTAATAACACGAGCTTCGAACTATTTACTATAGGATCGGGTAACCGACGAAGCGTCCTCGGCCGAGGACCTTCTAGACGCGGCAGCAAACAATATAGCGAATCTAAATAGACCACAAGCGTATACACAAAAGAACGGAATCTCACGCATTTCGCTTCGCTTCGCTTTTGAATTTCCATTATTGATTTTAATTTCTCGACTTTCGGCAGCCCCAGCAATCTTTTCCAACTATTTCGAAATTTTCATACATACATACAATTGACCCGATGTTACCTATTTTCATCAATTGCTCAATATTCACTAAATAACTGATTAATTCACCGATCTCTTCAGAAATCATAAATCTCTCAGTCCCACACAAATAAATTCATCTATATTCATCTGAACACATCAATGCATTGGCAACAGTCAATAATACATGTCATATGAACAATATCAAAATTTTTTAAGGCAGCCACATATATTACATACAAAATATCGTTATCCATTAAATCAATTGAACAACATATAAATGACTGTTACGTGGCTCGGCGCTGATCGAACAAATTTCGCAAACTTTTACCTCTCGGGGTTGTTTTGCCCGAGCGAGGAGCGAGTGTTCCATTAACCTCTTTGTATTCCTGCCGGCATCTCTATTGTTCCGTTTTTACCATTTATATGAGGGTCTTGTCCGATCTGCGCACCTCTCTTGGAAAATCCCGTAATCGGTAAATTTTCGCGACGAGGAATCCAAATGTTCGGGCGCCAATTTATCACGCGGTGGAGGAGCCACCCGTTCGGGCGTTAGTCTATCCCGCGGTTGATTTTCCAGGTCTCAGATTGAGAGGTGGAAAACAATCTGTTTCAGGTGTTTTACAGACAAGGCAGCCGGGCTGGGTCCGGCCGTGCTGGACCCAGTCCTCCCGTGATAATCTGTGTTTTCACAGGCTTCGTTACGTACGCTAATCTAAACGGTTCTTTCTCCGGGCGCCAGACATCGAGAGATGTCACACAAAATCACGCTAACGAATGAAGCCGGTGAACTCACGATCGCGAAAGGTAGAATAGCTCAGAATGGTCGCAGGGTTCTACGCAGGATCGGACAGGACGTTCCCCACGGCGGGAATGGACCTCATAAATAATCTCAACTCAGTTTTGCCAAGAAAATATAATTGAATACCAGTGTGACTCGACTAATAAAACTGTATACGCTGTCGGGTGCAAGCCCGGCAGCGGAGAAGGTGAACAAAGAATATTAACAGAGTATAAACGGCAGATTAACGGCAGATAACAGTAACAGTATAAATCGACGGAAAACTACGTGTTCGGCTGAAGGCCGACACGTGCGCGGATTCGCTGTATCTCAAAATGGCCGCGTCGGAGTCGGTAGCTCGCCGGGTGATCGGGCGTCATCACAGCGATAGAACAAAGTACCGATTCCCGATCTAATACGCGCTTCTCGGAACAATGAGAATAACCCGCGCCAGCAGCCGTCCGAGATTTAGGCCGGCGCGGGGTCACGATGACTTTGACTAAATAATGTTACTTGACTGTGCGCGGCAGCTTCCAATACGACGCGCGAACACGTGGTTATTTTTCGGAACTCGCGCTGGTCGCTCTCACTGAGGAACTCGCCAAAAGGAACGCAAACAGGCAGCCGTATAACGGCTTACACGAAACACGCGGTCGTCCTCAAGACGGACCGCGAGCAACCGAGAATAATTCACTAAATCGCTGCTCGAGCCACAAACGAAAAATCACGAATCAATACGATATAATATCGAAGCAGAAAACCTGGTTAGCACTTACCACCGGCAACGCTGAAACTTGGTAGTTAAGCTACGGCAGCGTACAAAGGATCTTACTCATTACGACGCACACGCGTTTACAGAGTTCGTGAGTAACGCGACTATTTCGCACGCGAGCCTACGCAGCAGTGCCCAGGATTTTCGGTGGCTCGAGGATGCGGAAGTGAGGCGTCCCCCACTCTTTCGGTCTTATGCCTGCCAATTACTATCGCTCGCGTTGTCGCTAATAGTTAGGGCCGGCTCTCGACAGGAGGGCCCCGGACCTTGCCGATTTCTCGGTTTCCTTAACGATGGCCCCTCGGCCACCGGGAATGTCGTGAGACATTCCAGGACTGTTCGAGCAGCTCCTGCATGGAACCGTTCATGTTGCAGGGCAAGGCGTCGACGGGACGAATCTTCGATATCAGTTTTGGTTCCCAAGTCCCACGTCGGCGCCTCCAGGTTGATTAGCCTGAGCTCGAGGTCCTTTTGTTCTCCTCTGCAGAGGTATTGATGGTCCGGCGTTACGAGGCAAGCTTGCGGCGACAGCATTGGTCTTTCCTTCTTTTTGGCAGCGAGTAAGTAGCCGGGCTCCCTGAGCCCGCGCTACGGTCCTGTAATATTTCGCCGTGCCAATGGGCACGACGTTCCAAGATTCTTACAGTCATAGATCTTATAATACGAGACGTCCCAGCGAGAGCGCTTACTGCTGTTCTATTCGTAATTATTCTACTAAAGGGTGGTCCGGTCCTTCCGATTTTAACCTTAGGGTTTACTTTCTATATTACAAAGGGACGTGGTTATTTTGCCACGTCACAAGGCACCCTTGCCTTCCTCACACCGTGGCCAGATGCTCTTGGAACAAAGTCCCAATTCTTTAGGGCAGTGTGGCCTTGGGTTGCATACCCTCGGCAAGTTTCACTCGTCACATCCTCATAAACATGACCTTTCCGAACGATAGCTGGATGGCCCAAAGTGCCCACCCGCCATCGCCCGAGGACGGTATTCTGGACGTCACGTGCGCCCAGGTCCTACCATAAATACTTACCAATCTTAAGGGTTGCCTCGACATCAGTCCTTGACTTTGCTTAAAACACGTTGACGCTAACATAATGTATTGAATTTTCTGTATCCTTGGACGCGTTACGATTTTTAACTTTTTTATGCGTGTCAATGAAAATTATATGCGTATAATGAAAATTTAAAATATGCCTTCTGGAGAATCAAGTAAGTTATACAGGGTGAGTCTCATGACATGACGATCTCAAATAAACTCGTACGTTGTTTGTTGTACGAAAAATATGTTCAAACAAATGTTGCATCGTTCCTGGGGGGGGGCATACAGTGCAGCAATCTGTTTTTTTGTCGCTTTGATTCTTCATCATACAAGGTCACCTTCAGTTTTTAAAATAGAATATGTACACATACAGTGACTCCAAATAATATTCGAACACTCTTAAAAAGACCATAACTTTTTTAATATTGGAATATACGGCTTGAAATTGTTGGAGAAGTTAGAACAATTGGTTTGCTACACAACGGGACACAAATTTTTGACAACCACTGCAAGTTCTCGGAATTGCAGAGAAGATACTAAAAGTTTTATTTTTAAACTTTTTTATGTGGGCAGATATGGAAAATTTAGAAAACACGTTTCTCTGTACATTATTGTTATCTTCCTCTATACATTAGTATAGGTTTAAACTAATTAAAAAAATATATAGTATAGGTTAGTAGATAATAAAAAATCAGGGCGTTTGGTACAATTATAAAAAAGTTATTCTTCACTTGAAGGGCGTACGAATACTTTTTACACTCACTGTATATGCATAACGGTTAGTTTTCGGTTGTGGATTTCAGTTACGGTTTCGCTTACGTTATTCGAGCGCCAGGGGGACCGAGAAGCGCGGAGGGTTTGACGATGAACATATTTACATTGTGTATACGGAGGGTTTCACTTGACTGATGTAAATGACTGTGCTTGCCTTGAAATCCTGGAAACGAGTCTACTCCCTTTTAATAAACTAATGCCATGATTTCACACCAAGGAGTATGTTCGGTTGCAGGCAGCTACGGTTCTAAAGTTTAGTACCTTAACCGTATTGAGAAGTACAAAAGGTCCAAAAACATGTGGCTACATCGGCTGTGCTTCCTTCGGCTGGCTAAATATCACTTAGTTGGGAGGTATACATCTGGAAGGTCTTTAGCTGAATCTTTTAATACGGTCTCGCCTGTTGTGCCGCTTGTTCCTTCGCGCGGAGGGTTTTACGACGGAACGCATTTATATTGTGTATACTTGACTAAATGACTTGTGTAAATGACGGTTCTGGGGTAAGTGGCCTGCAGTTCCTTTTTTTATTTGGGGCAGCCTAAGCGTTGGAAAAACCGAAAAATACCAGCATTTATTTCGGTTTCGGTAGAATATCGTTTATACCGAAATCGTTATTATTTTAACCTTCGCAAGGCAATGTGGGGTCTCAGACACCTTAGGTCCACAGTTTTGAAAAGTTTGATTTTGTTGGACAATGTAATCGCCGACCATGAATATTTTCGATCATACATATCTTCTCATTAATTTACTATTCATTTCATTATCCCCACAACTGTTATTTATTTTTTGCATTGTACTCGTTTAGAATGCGACCTATAATTAAAAATTTAAGTATGTTGTAAAACCCAACATTCTGAACAACTTTTTCCCATACATATAACCGCCGTATTTTAACCTTCGCAAGGTCTTTAATCGTTCTTATAGGTTACTTTCAACGGATTTCAAGGTCCCAGATTGTGAATTGAAACTTGCATTACTTTTGTCACGTCCGGTGGTTCGACCATCGATAATAATTGATATAATCAATCATGTATAATATATATTTTCTGAATTTCTTTTTTATATTTGCACTAATAATATTGTATTAGAAATATATCACATTGCGTGCGATAGGATTAGGAAAATTCATTTCGAATTTAAATCTTCATTGAACAAATTATGGCGAGATATGTTAATATTCGTTGAAGACTATTCATCGCTGAAGAATGTGAAGATGGACACTTCAAGGAAGAAATTAACAAAGGATTGATAAATAATAAGCTGGTGACTGATTGCCTGACAGGATGTGTAGGGCAATATGATCGAGCCAAGAGAGCGATAATAGAGAATCGAAAACTCTTCATCCGGTCAAGAGATATTGGTTCATAAGAAATTTGACTTCGAAGAACGCGCGAAGATGCACTCATCCCATGGAGATTAGGTTCAGGACAATGGATTGATAAATCTATAAAAGGGATGGCTCTTCATGAAGTCCAGTTCTATGTTCGATTCGCATCTACCTCAAAATTTCGTCAGTCCTCAGTTCCTACGTTTTTTTGATTTGAATTGTGCGTGTGTGTGGATGAATGTGTGTGCGCGGGTGTGTTAATAAATAAAGGCGTGTATACCCGCAGGATTATTTTATTGTTGTATAAAAGCGTGTGTACCCGCAGGATTATTATTACTATATATAAGCGTGTATACCCGCTGGATTATCCACAATAAGACATTTCCGAAACCAGCAACATCCACAACATTTGCGAGCGATATCACTGCGTGACGGTAAATACTAATAATTCATTATAAGATTTTTATAACTCAATGTATCCTAAATTTGATCAATAGAATATATTAATGTTGTTAATTTTTATACAAATCAAATTTCAAATCATTTTTATAAAAGAGTTTACCCAACTTCGATTTCTTCGATCCAGTTCCAAAATAAAAGTCACTTAGTAATTAAGCAAATCCTCAATTACCCGAACCGAAGCCGGTGAATGCAGGTAGGTTCAAAACTGCGTTTTATTCTCAATTTAAAATCTTTCAATTTAATTATCTATTATTTTCAAACGTCCATATTAGGCGTAACATTTTAACAGAAATTTCTCTCTCTTTCGAAGGTGTTATTGTGTTATTTCGCGACGTTTGCGACTCTCCATCTTCAATTTCTATCGACATACCCATGAAAGCTGCCGAGTAGTTACCCCTGCCTGAATAATTAAAAACCACACGGTTCTCGACAACCCACCGACTGTAGCGTATCTCAGAGAAAAGGGTGAAGCCGAAATAGCGTGCTTTCATTTGGCTGGCACCGGAAGTGAAGATACCTCCAATCGACAAAAAGTTTAGAGATTTGGCTGCTTGCATGCACACATCTAACATTGCGATTCCGACATCTTTTTCTTGGTACGACGGATGTACACAGACGAGATAGATGCGGAAATACTCTGGTTGTCCAAAAATTGGAAGGATTTACTTGAAAACTTTCTACGAATAATTTAACGAATTGGGGGTTACGGAAAGCGAAATAGGGAAAAGTTCACGATTAATTTATTTTCAAAAATCGTGGGTGTCTTTGGTTTTGTCGCGGGGTGTATAAGCAGGCCCGCAGTGGAACGTCTAACGCATTGAGCCAACCGAGCTGCTTGGACTGGGGCTAACATTTCCAGATGTCGCATGACATGTTGATATAGTATAAATGCTAATCAAGCTGATTTCGGCTTTTAATTAAATCTGTAAAATGTGTTCGAGGTGTTCAGTGCCCAATAGGCTCATAGAATAAATAGAACGTAACAATTGCAAGGTCAGCTAATTGTTTGTCCTTCGCGGAAAAAAACGTCGGAAAAGTCAGTTTTTTCCACTACGGCGCACAGTGGGAACATTGGAAAATTTCATCGCTCTACCTCATTTCTATCGAAAGTTCTTCGATTTTGAATCAAGTTTGGCCCAACGTTACCACTGTGAGGCGCACCAAATAAGAATAAGGTATCACCAGCGCAGCGGCTAAAAAATTCGTTGGCAAGAAGTAAGCTGAAAAGATTGAATGCCTCTATTTTATATTCCGTGTGCATATAAAAATATAATTATGTGTTCGATCGCAAGGGACCGTCCATTCGAGTAATATCGTTTACTTCATCCCTTCTGTCTCTCTCCTTCCACCCGAAGGCTGCTCGCTTCGGCCGCGGAGGATGACGAGTCATGAAGGGTGTGTTGAACGGGAAGTGCAGCGTTCGGCTATACCCAATCAACACATCGCCTTGCGTATATCACCCCATAGACTGATTGGGAGCTTTCTTCACAAATTAAAAACGAAAGGTCCCTCGAAACAAATGTTCCCCCCGAAAAACAAATAACGAAATTTGCATTATTCGGCAGCATGTAGATATGACAATAGTTACATGCGTAGTTGTATGCTTCAAAATAATACAAATTACGCCCCTTACTATCCCTGTTAGTTATGTACAGATGAAGAAACTCTTCAAACAAAAGTTGTAGTACGTAAGGAAGTGAATAGACAGTCACCTTTGTAATCTCGAAAAATTTAAACAAATTCTGTTTTTACGTTTCTGCCTTGAAAGAGGCCAGAGTGATTAGAAGTTTTCCCTTCAAAGAATGGAGCTATAAAAATTGGTGCGACAATGAGCTGGTAACGGTCGCCGTGCAGCCCCGTTTCAGGTAGGGGCGAGTAGGGCGCACCGCCATTATGGTCCTTTGTCCATACGGCTAGCCTCGGGAAAATACCAGCAAACTGTATACGACTTTATTAGCCTATTTCCACCTCGAGAACAATATCAGCAACCATTCTCTGCCACGGTGATCGTGTTTTAAAAAAGAGACAAACCTTGGGCCTGACTGCAATAAGCAAAGATCTGGAATGCCGGATTATGTAGTAAAAAAACCGGAGTAATAATGTAGGGACCCAAGCGTCCGAGATTACAAAAGAAATGCTAAACCAGGTTTGCTTTTTGAAATATGTATAACGGTATGGGCGGAGTTGGACTTTGCTGGAAAAACTCTGCACTCTACTGAATGTCTCGAAAACTCAAACAGTGCAGCGGTAACATATAGTGACTCGGAAAAATATGCGGACGCTCTGAAAAGACGATAACTTGCTTGGGGAGCTAAAGCAATTTGTTTGCTACAGGATGTGACAAAATTTTTTCCGAAACAGCAATTGATCGGAATTGTAGAAAGAATACTGAAAGTTTTGCATCTTTTTGTGTGTGGGCCTACATTGTGGACTAGGTGTAAAAACTACGTTGTGTAGATCTGTGGCAATTATATGTACTGTGACAATTTTATCGAAATCGGTTGATGCGGGAAAGTACGACAGCCATTGAAAGATGTGAGAATTCTTACGCAAGGCGTTCGGCAACTGGTGGTACAAGCGAGAAGAGGGTGATTGTACATGAAAAAAAAGTCGAAAATATAGAATAAAACGCGTCTAGAATGATGCGCGTCCACTTGATTGTCTGGTTGTAACGGATCTCACGGCATAGACCATTGTCTCGGTTGAAGTTTATGTTGATAAACACTTCTAGTGTCACGGAAATATTTATTTTATCTATCATCGTACTACCTCACCTTTATCGCTACCACTATAATGCGATCCGTTATAACGAGACATGATGAAGTGGGCGCGTACCCGGCGAAAATTCAAAGTTGATTTTCTCGAAAACAAAGCCTCACATTATCGCACTAGTTTGTGTATTCCAGAAAAACGCATTTTTCTTCATAGTTTATATTTATTAATGGAGAAAACAGGAATGTGTGTGTGAACACGTGAAAATAAGTAATTTATGTGGTATTATATATTTCTGAAGAACAAACTGTTCAGTGTATGTACTCTTAACCGAGGAGGGTGCGAACTAACAGGATTCTGTCGACTTACAATGTGCGAGACTTATTGGCATGCCATAGGCTAAAGTGGGCTCTTTTGAAATTGTTACCGTGTTTTCATCTCTTTCTAAAAACAGGACATTTCGGCGTCCCGAAGATGCCTTTGGGGACAACGGGACGTATGGTCGGTGTTATACATATCTCACTTCGACCCTGTCACTCTCCTCCGTGACAGAAATAATGTATTCTTCGTCACCTATTTTGACAGCATTCTATTCCCAGGAAATGCGGCCCGCGGGCCATAGGGTTGCTCGTCACTGATGTAGAAGGTTATGTCACTGGATGACAACGCAACCCACAAAGATTTAAATTCCTTCCCCATTCGAACGCGATTACATTTCGCGAGTTTCTCGCAGGACACGTGCGGTAGTACACTATCTCGCCATTGTTCGCGAATATGCAAATGGCTAAGACATGTAATACATAAATACTTATTCTTAACTATTGATTACAAAATAAAATAGTTCTTGATAGCGTCTTGCTTTGTAAAGATTTGCATTCATGTTTTCATGATTTACCAAAGGATGCGAGAACGCTCGTTGGCACACCACGCGACAGTGCAACCAAGTATAAGGTGCTACCGGGCACGTACGTTCATTTCGATGTGGAGACAAAAATAGCGAATTATTTAGGTCATTCCCTTGAAACCATTCCCGATCGTTTGGAATTAGATTTCCACGTAGATGGATGTACTTTAGACCGATCCTGCATGATACATCTTTGGCCCATTCAAATCAGAATTGTCAATATTAAAAACAGCAAACCCATTGTAGTAGGTATCTATAAAGGCAAACACAAACCGATGAGGGCCGAAAGCTATCTTGAAAAATTTGTCTCCGACATTGACTCAATCGTGTCGAATGGAGGCATTATTTTTCAGGGTAGAACAATCCCTGTCGATTTGAGATGTTTCATCGCCGATGCGCCAGCCCGAGCGTTTATTCTTAACCACTCGGGGCATACGTCTCACCTACCTTGTTCCAAGTGTAAGGTGCGTGGCGAACGGGTAGAACGTCGTATGGTTTTCCCTGAAATTGATAATTTCCCCCGAACCGACAACGAATACGCGAGACGTCCGGCTAATGATCCTCATTATCATAAAGGCGCGATCAACCCGTTAGCTTCCCTACCAATTGGAATGGTGTCACGCGTTCCATTCGAATATATGCACCTAGTATCGCTGAGAGCTCACAAGATGATCCCTGGCAGGAATGCGGTGACGTAGGCAAGAATGCCCGCCCGATTGGTTAGCTTGGAAGGAGCGCGCCTTCCATTGGCCGAAGCTGTCACACAAAACAATAGAACCCTCTTGCCTCTGTGCCCCCTCGGGGATCATCTTGTGAGCTCTCAGCGATATGTCTGGGTGTGGTAAAAAGAATGTTACTTGCCTGGGTGTGTGGTACGTTTTCCAGTACAGTGAAATTATCCTCGAGTCAACTTGAAATAATCACCGCGAGAATGATTGTAATTCGTAAATACTGTCCATCTGATTTTGCTAGGCGTCCCAGAAAAATCGAAGAATTTTCAACCTTCAAAGCTACCGAATTTCGGCAGTTTCTTTTATACACCGGCCCAGTAGTTACGTACGGAGTGCTCGAACCTCGCGTATATAAGCACTTTTTGTTTCTGCACAGTGCCATCAGAATACTGGTTTCACCCTCCCTAGTAAACGTACATTTCAATTTCGCAGTAAAAGCATTGAGGAGATTTGTTTTTAATTGTAAAGAGATCTACGGCGCAACCTTCGCGTCGTACAATGTGCATGGTCTTCTCCATTTGGCGGATGACGCGAAACGTTTCGGTACCTTGGATTCATGTTCGGCATTTACTTATGAAAACAACATGGCCATTTTTAAAAAATATATCAGAAAGCCGGGGCAACCCCTACAACAGTACGTCAATAGAAGGGCTGAAGTAGATAGTTATCGCAGCAGTATGGAAGGCGATTCTTCTACCGCTATCCCTGCGTCTATAATGTTTCGCGATAGTAGCGGCGCCGTTTTTTACCGCAAAATAAAAGTTGGAAATTTATTGCTTTCAATAGATGATCGTGACAGTAGCTGTACTTTACGTGACGGCTCGATTTGCATTGTTACGTCTATATGTCCGCATGGAAGTACTTTTCAATTAGGCGTAAAACGGTTTCGGGACGTAAATGAATTTTATAACATTTTATTAAAGTCTTCTGAGTTAGAAATTTTTAAGTGTGCCACTTTGAGCACCGAAGTAGTCTTTGTTAGTCTGGAACACGTTAGGGCAAAATGTTTCCGAATGCCGTTTTTCAGTACGAGTGAAAACTACGACAGCGCATTGGAAATCTCCGAATGGGTTGTCGCAGCTCTTGCACACACTGCAAAAACTTAACTTTTTTGCGACATAGTGGATTAGGCCTACTGGGGATACCACTGAAAAAAACGCATTGTCAATAGTACCTCCAGGGTAATGCGGAAATCTATTCGTATGGCTGTAAAAGGAAAAGGAGGCGTTTTGCCTCGATCATTTTGCTGGTTTCGATTTTTCTTTTGGGACATGACAGGCCTCCGACGAGGGTTTTTAACTTTTAATTAAAAAGGTGTCGTTAGGGCCAAGAGTGGTGACTAATACTGTTCTCGAGAGGTATGAATTATGGGTTATTTAGTCGTTTACGGGGTCTGCTGGTTTTTCTTCTCTCGCGTACTTTCCTACCTCATTGTGACGCGAATTTCCAAGTCGCTATTCAAAGGCTTATTTCGAAGGGTAAACATCAGGTGATATTTATTTCAAAATTTCATTCACTCTGGCCCCTCGGAAAAAATAACGTAAATACGCGAAGGCCTGCCATTTCTAAAAAAAATTCGGCAAAATGGTGACTTAATGCAATTCAGTAAGGCAAGCATTTAATTTTCT
Source organism: Lasioglossum calceatum (assembly GCA_963966675.1). Lineage (NCBI taxonomy): Eukaryota > Metazoa > Arthropoda > Insecta > Hymenoptera > Halictidae > Lasioglossum > Lasioglossum calceatum. The sequence goes on along the minus strand of CAXAAD010000283.1, from coordinate 85,626 downwards.
TCACTTACTTCTCATCAACGAATTTTTTCATTTCTGGTAGTCATTCTTTTGTTTGTATTACGACGTTAGTCGATTTTCTATTAATATCATTGCAATATTTGGTAGCACCAAAATGATAAAAATTCGTTGAGATGGTAAATAAGCGAAGAAGATTGAATACTTACCTACGAGTAAAGCTCACTGTGTAAATGAAAATCTAATTTACAGGACGGAGGAAAAATATAATGTGCTGTCCTGGGAGCGATGAGAAGGAAGCTGCGGCAACCGGGGAAGAGGAAGACCTCTAATTTCTGGTGTGGTAAGTATATATAATTATGCCATTGATCACATGTATTTATATATATAAAATACAAGGAAAATCAGTAATGTACAATATACATTTGTATTTTTTTTAGGTATTGCTTGGGGAAGAAGATGCAACAACGCCATAATTTCAAGATACAGTAAAAATTATAATAAACGCATAGGCTTTCTTAAAAATTTTTTTAAAAATATTGCATTGTCATCCAATTCTGAGCTTACAATTTCAACTCTATAGCTCATCGAGAAGTTAGTTTTAAATCAATTGCAAAATTGATAGACAAACAAACAGACAGACAAGAAAGCGAGCTAATAAAAACATGGTAAAAAAGATTGAAAAGATAATAATAAACTAAAAATTACAACATTCATTGTTCCCTGTGTCATTTTTTTTATTATCCTTTTCACCAACCCCGTGCGGCGTAAAATTAAGTTAAAATTGGGGGTGTCCGAGATCCCGGTCGGGACGGGAATTTCTCGCGAGATCGGGATGGAATCACGTGTCTTTCGGAAATCGAAAATTCTCTGAAATCCCGGATATTCTCGGGAATCCCGAGAATTTTCTGGATTCCCGAAAATATCTGCGATCCCGACATTTTGAAGTTTCTCCATAGTTCCAATAATTACAAGAATCTGAACGCCATTGTGTTCTCGAAGATTACATATAATCTTATTAGTCGGGAATGTTTATGTTAGTAATATTGTAGAAAGTAATTGCGAGTTTCAATAATTCTGACAATGGAGAATGCAGAATAGTCAATCAGCGATTGACTCATCTCAATGTAATTTTTTTATTTGATTCCAAACACCGAGATCTCGTGAGTTGTTCAACGGAGGAAAATTATTATGAGATTATGAATTGTAAAAGGTAGAGAGTAGAATAAAAATAGCATATTATAAAAATAGTGGGTATAAAACATTCTATTTTAAATTTTCGTGTAGAAAAACAAGTTTTTCAACATTTTCGGACAGTAATTTAGTTCGAGTAGCTATTACAACATTTCTTGCTGTAGAAAATAATCGTTTGCTACGTGCTTGCGTTTCAGGAATATTCCTTTCATACGGATTGCTGAAATGTTCAATAATAACGATGACACTTTTGAGAACCCCAAATATTGTATTATTCTATATGCCGAGAATTTTCGGGATTCCCGAGAATTAAAATGGTACGGCAAGGGGTTCAGAGGGAAGAAGTAACATTCAATTTTTGTTTTTGATTGTTCGACCGCACGGATGCGTGCGAACGGGTACATAAACGCTAATCTAATAAGATCCGCGCGGTTCAAATCGCCGTGTCTGAACAGGCTCTAACGGCACTCGCGCCACCGTGCTGCCATCTTACAACGGCATTCGCGCCACCGTGCTGCCATCTTACAACGGCATTCGCGCCACCGTGCTGCCATCTTACAACGGCCCGAAATCGGCCGAAATTCGGCCGAGGGCTGGTTCGGCCAAAATTCGGCCGTGGTCCAAGGTACGAGCCCTCCCGAACGGATAGTCCCTGGTTAGAACCTAGGCCCAGTGGGCTTTGAGCCGCTTCAAGGGACCTTCACACAGTACCCGTCTCGCTACCTGCTCTCGGCCCGCCGGGCTCGTGATCAGCTTGGGTCGGCCTGGTTATCTGGGTAGATGATTGCATAAGTTCGTGACCGATTTGAAAATAAAATTCAACTTTAATAAAGAATACAACTTTATTATAATCAATTATACATATAGTCACCATTCTTTTCTAATTGTAGAAAATTTAACCATTCTTTAATTTTAATTAAAACAATATCTTTACAATTTAACCATTGAATTTCATTTTAAAATCGAACACGAACTTATGCAATCATCTGATGTATTATACATATATACACAATTAGAATATATTTATGTATCATATGTACACACACATCTAATTTTAATGTAACATACGCATTTTAAACGTTCATATTTGAAAATCGAAAAAAGAAATTTTGCTAAATTATGCGGGGTGACAAAGATACCCCAACTGTTTACTTCACTGACGCTAGAATCGTCGCGATGCGCGCGCATGCCGCGTCAATCTAACAACACTGGCCACATGTCGCTTCCTTCAACACCGATCGCGTGTGGACAACGATAAATCCCAAACTGGTGACTGCTATGTGATATCTCTGATTGTGCTACGATCGGTTTTCGTCGCGCCACGTGACAAACCACAAAGTGCGTTATCATTTATCATGCCTAGAATTCACTCTGCCGGCATAACGCAGAATACGGGCCCCGTGGACATGCACAATTGAATCGGTAGGCGACATTTCAAGAAATCTGATTATACTTATATTACCAGGTAAGCTAATATTTACTTAAGATTAAACTAGTCTATCCAAAGTTATATTCTATATATGTTTCGGTATAATGCAGCATGAACATTTTATTATAGATATTGATTCGAAGAAAAACACTTAAAAAACACAGCAGTTCCTTTTCGTAATGATAAAGACACAGAAAAAAATCAATCTAAATAAATAAATAGATTCGAAAGAAGGTTAAAGAGAGCTAGCAGAATAGGAGTACATACACCTATACCTCGCTTTACAGCCTAGATACGTTCCGGAAAAGTTGGCCGTAAAGCGAAAAGCTTAAAACGAATCAATTATTTTGATACAAACCCATACAAATTCAATTTGATCTGTTGCAATTTTTTATTAAATAATATAGTTTTTAGTTCAGTTTTTAGTTTGCTGGAACTCTTACGGTGCGAGTAAACAGAAGGTCGCTAACAGTACAGCATTTTTTTGGCCATATAACAAAACATTGTGGACTGTAAATCGAAAAAGTGCCATAATTAAAAAAGGCTGTTATAGCGAAATGCCGTATAAAGAGCAGCTGTATAGCGAGGTATGGGTGTAGCTTCATCACTATCGTCAACAAATGAATGAATAGTAGAAAAAGTACATTCAGAAATATTTTCAGAAGAAAAAAATAGTGATATACATGCAGATAATGAAACTGAATTAAATAGCGAAGATAATCAAAATGAATTGAATAGTGTAAATGTATTCCTATATAAAGAAAGTATTCCTGTTCCTCTGTTTAAAGACTTTTGGAAGCAAGTCAATTCTACAGAGATAGAAACACAATGAATACGATGTTAACACCAAGCACTTCGTTACTATATTGGTTAGCTATGTGTCCCCATGTCAGATCCCGATAGACCCTCTATAGGTATAGGATACGCATAAGATGCAGTATCCAAAGATAACAGAGTATCTGGTGCCCAGAAGTCACGTCACAAGATAATTGAAAATGGTTGATAGAGACATAAAAGCGAGGTATTCATGTATATTTATCTATTATTTCGTAAATATTTGGAAAAACTTGTTGCATAAAGAACTGCAAGGAACGACAAAACCGTCATACAAATATATCTTTTCATAAGTATTTTATACTCAATATCGCATATATGTATGTTCTTACTATTCACTACTATCTATGTTCTTACTATCTATTACAAATACTTTGTTTTTACGTAAAGTACTCTCCATGCCTCACAAGAAGTCTCTCGAGACAGCACAGGGACGAAGGGGGTCCTCTCTGGCTTGCAGTCAATGGTTGTGACGTCACACACTTTAGCCAATAATTCGGCTAGAACCAAAAGTACCAGTGGAATGACTCGATCGGACGGCTTGCTGCCACATTCCTTTCGAATTCCTGCCAGGAGAGTTCTTTTGAGGTACGGAGAGTAAGTTGTGAGGAAATAAATACAGATTTCATATTGTCAACATCTACGTTAAAATTTAACTTTTTCCAAATTATAATTGACAAACTGAGTTAGCCATATTTAAAATAATAAGAGTAAAGTAAAAATGAACAAGTAATGAAATCAAATATATATTATAGTTGCAGTTGGGACGGCCGTTGGCTATATAGTGAGAAGGTACGAGTGTGAAGAGTGGTAGACAAAGAGGAGATAGTAGAGAGTAGAAGGAAGGAAAGGTGGAGTGAGTGAGTTCTGTGGGTGGAGGAAGAACAGAGAAGTAGAAGGAAGTAAGAAAGTTAGGCGAAAAGGAGCAAGGGAAAGGAAGAGATCAGGGAGAAATCACGAGAAGAAAGTGAGGTTAGGAGTATAGCGCGAAAAGAGAGCGAGAGAGAGAGGAGAAATTGCGCCATCGTGTGAGAAAAGAAGGAAGGTCTGAGGCAAAAAGACGGGTCGGTGGATAAAGAAGGATAAGTGCGAAGAAAGCGAGAGAAAGAAGAGAGAGAGAGAGAGAGAGAGAGAGAGAGAGAGAGAGAGAGAGAGAGAGAGTGCAGTGGTGGTTATGGAGGGAAGTGACGCGTGTAGGATAAAGGGGAAAGAGAGGAAAGAGGAGGAGGATGCAGGAACGGTAGAAGAGTGGGGAACACCGTCTAGCTCACCAAAGAGGAAGGGAAGACCAACGAAGGCAATGGACTGGAATAGAGAGAAAGCGGCATCTTACGGATCACTCAAGTCATGGAAAGGAAAGAGACAGAGGGAAGAGGAAGAGAAAGGAGGGAAAAGAGAGATAGACGAGGAGGAGAGAGTGTTTAAAAAGAGTGTGACAACGAAAAGATCGCCGGAGAAAATGGAATCAGCAACGGGAAGAGAAAAAGGAGAAGAAATGAAAGGAACCGAAGAGCAGAATGGGATGGCATTAATGATGCAAATGTGCTCGGAAATGTCCGAAGGAATGAGAGGAATGATGGAGGAGATGAAGAGAATGAGAAAAGAGATGGAAGAGGGAAGACAAGAGGCAAGAGAAGAAGCGAGAAGGACGAGGAAGGAGATAGAGGAATTAAAGAAAAGGGAAGAGGAAGAAAGAAGAAGACTGGAGGGGAAGATAGAGGGAATGGAAGCAGAGAGGAAAGAGTGGGAAAAGAAAGAGGAGGAGAAAAAGGAAAAATGGTTGAGAGAGATAGAAGAGAGAATGAAAGAGCGAAAGAAAGAGAGAAAGAAGAAATAGGACAGACAGAACAGGAAAGGAGATTAAAAGAAATTGTAATAGAGTGGGAGAGAAAGGAGAAACAAGAGAGAAAGAACAATATAATCATACGAGGAGAGGAAATTGAAAATAGGGTAGAGACTAAACAGATAGTAAAAGATATATTAGAGAAGATGGTAGAAGCTGAAGTGGAGATAAACGAAGCCGCGGAGATTGGAAGAGGGAAGAGAGCGATCCTAGTAAAACTAGGATCGTGGGAGGAGAAAAGAAAAGTGATGGACGCAAAGAGGAAATTGAAAGGAAGGAAATTATATATAGACGATGACCTGACAAGGAAGGAAAGGGAAGTACAGGAAACGTTAAGGGAAAAAGCGAGGGAAGAAAGAGAAAATGGAAATAAAACGAAAGTGGGATATAAGAAGATATGGATAGGAGAAACAGTTTGGATATGGAACGAACAAACAGGACAATTAATAAAGAAGGAGGGGACAAAGGGAGGAGAAAGGGGAGACACAGGAAGAGGGGGTAGAGGAAGAGGAGAAAAAGGAGGAAGATAGGACAGAACTGACGGGAAAAGAGTGAAGGTGTTAGCTTGGAACGTGGCGGGGATAAGGGACAAGGACGAAGATTTTTGGGACTATATAAGAGGATACGAGATAATAGGATTGACAGAGACGTGGATGGAAGAAAGAGAGTGGGAAGGGTGGAGGAAGAAAATGCCAAAAGGCTGGACATGGAAATGCCAAGGAGCAGAGCGTGTTGAAAAGAAAGGGAGAGCTAGAGGGGGAATAATAACAGGAGTGAGGGAAGAACTAGCGGCGGAAAAGGAAAGAGAAATAGGGGATATGGGGATACAAGAGCGAAGAGCGAAGATAGGAGAAACGACCTGGAGGATCATAACGATATACAATAGGGGTGGAAGTACGGAGACGCTAAGGAAAATGGAGGATGTGGTAGGAGAAGAAGGAGAGGAGGAAAAGGTGATAATAATGGGAGATTTCAACGCCAGAATAGGGGAAAAGGGAGAAAGAGAAGAAGATGACATAAACAAGAGGGGAAAGAGAAAAACAAAGGATCACACAACGAATAAAGAGGGTGTAGAGCTAATGAAATTGATAACGGAAAGGGGGTGGACAATATTGAACGGGAATATGAAGGGGGATGAAGAAGGGGAAACAACGGACAACAGGAATGAAATAGAAACGACAATAGACTACGGGATAGTAAACGAAGCGTCATGGGAAGATATAGAAGAATTTAGAATAGAAAGAAGAGTAGAATCGGACCACCAGCCGATAACAATCACGATAAAAGGAGAAGGAACAAAATGGGAAAAAGACGAGGAAGAAGAGGAGGGAGAAGTGCAAGTATGGGGGCAGGAAGAAGTGGAAGAATTCAGAAAGAAAATAGAAGAGGTGAAATGGGAGAAACAGGGGGTTGAGGAATGGAAAGAGCTAGCTGAAAGAATAAACTAGAGGGATATTGTTGCTCGCTCGCTCCGCTCGCTCGCGAGTGAGGTTATTGTTGCTCGCTCGCTTCGCTCGCTCGCGAATAGGGTTGTTGTTGCTCACTCGCTTCGCGAGTTCGCGGGTACGACTGTTCTTGCGCGAGGGTTAGTGGTACGCATGGCTAGTAGTACCTATAGCTATTAATGGTTTTGATTTGGTGTGTGACTCTCCAAGAGCCACACAAAGAACTTCCCGATTCGTTAGTTGCATGATATTATTTATTATCATTATTTAGTGTACATTTTAAGAAGATTATACGTTTTCAGGGAAGTTCAATAGTTTTCTACTTATCAAAATGTTTGCTATATGACGTCGCATTAAACCAACATCGTATGCTCGTTGCTCGCTTGGTTCCCTGTTATAGCATAGTAATGTTGCAAAATAAATCGCAAATGCTCCACAATCAAACGCATTGTTTTGATATTGTACTCTGTGAAATATATACTTTTTCTTATATTTATACAGGGCATTCAGATAATCTATTACATCATGGTTCAAATGATTAGCATTAAAACTATCATAAATGTGTACATTTCCGTTGCCATCAGATCTTGTGCAAATCCAATGTCCTACTACCTTTTTTCCAATTTCACCAGTGTATATTATCTGAATATTCGTCTCATGTTCTGGGATCTCTTGTAAATTACTCAAAAAAGCTCGAACGTAACCAGTATCTTGAGCAAAGTTGTATATTCCACGCTCGTTTAGATTTCTGTTCATAATTTCGTGAAATAAATTAATATGTTTATCTTGTAAATAACAATCAGGTTTTATGACTTCTTCACATTCGGCTGTTTCTAAAGCATAGTTATAACCATCATTGAGGAAACTTTCTGCAGGCACTGCATATTCATGATTATTTTGGTCGATATGCTGGTCCGAGATCATTATACATTCATCAAAATTTGTAAAATTTTCAGGATTCATTTTTTGATTTGTGATTGTTACATCTGTTTTCTCTACATTCTCTTCTTTTTTTTTATATTTGACAACCTTCTTATCGAGGATTGCATAAATGGGCTTATGATAGCTGAAATATGTTTCATAAACACCGCCATCTATATCATCAACATTTGAGAAAATGATATCTATTTGCGTATTCAAATTGGTCGTTATACTATTGGATGGTAATTTAGTTTTTAAATTGTACTTGTTCAAAAGGTTAATCAAATAATTATTACCATTATCCTTGCAATTTAATATATTGTAATTGAAATCACCTATCAAAACCTTTTCACTTTCAATTGTAATTTTATTCATTATTCGTTGTACAACGCTACCAAACATAGAATTAGTAGCTTTTGGTGATTTATAACCACTCATTATATAATAATTTCTGATTTTAAAAGTAAACAGTTCTACATGCGCATTTGAACTAAATTCCTGTTCAACAAATAATTTTTCTATTGCTAATTCTGTTTTTCCATAACAAATTAATCCGCGGCTGTTGTTGTCAATGTCGGATCGGAATAATATATTATAATTTAAAATATTCAACTCATCATCGGTTTTCGTTAATGTTTCACTAAAAATTAATATATCGCTTCGATGAAACCATGAATCTTTATTTATATTGTGACGTCGTCCCGACGTTTGAGCTGGCTCATCTTCGTCGACCACTACCCCCCCCCCCACCCTCGACACCCACTACGCTCACCTTTGCCTCGCTAAGATTCCCGCCCCAAGGGGTGAGGTGTGACGTCGGGCCGACGTCTTGAACTAGGTTCAAAATTTCAAATAAGCGCGTACAAGCCCGCGCGCGTATACACCTGTATATTCGGACCGTAACCGCGCCAAACAAGCGAGCGAGCGACACGCGTAAACACGCAGCGCATGTCACACACCCATACACACATCTCCTACGAGCGCGACCATACAAATGGTAACACGGTAGCCGGTGCGAGCGTACGCCGGCCTAGCAACAGGCAGGGACGAGCGCCGCAACCTTACTCGTCCTTATTTACGATAACAAAGAAGTAGACGATTCCTTCTAAAAACGCGCAAAACAGTCGTGGCGTACGTGACTAATTGCACGTGTTAAACAAATTCGTATGGTCCGCGCTCGACCTATAAATAAGGCAAGGATCAGGGCCTCGTCCTCTCAGTTCCAGTCCAGTATTCATACTAATCAGGTCGTATACCTCCTTATCACGTTCTAAATCACTTCGCGCTTATCCTTGCCAATACTTTTCGGCGTTTCTTATTCTATTGCATCTTGTTCTATCGCGCTTCGTGCTGCAGCTACGTTCATTTGCTTTCTCTATTATTTCGTTTTATTTTATTTTGTTCTATCGCGCTTCGTGCTGCACCACGTTTGTTTCATTTTCTATTATCTTGTTTTATTCTATTTCGTTCCTTCGCGCCTCGTGCTGCATAACGTTTTGTTTCATTTTCTGCTATATCGTTTGTACATTTTCGGACATTATATCTCTTCGTACTACATCATCGTCCTCTTTATTCACCATCCTGCATCATCTAGTGCTATTTCGCGTCAGTGCCGTCGTGTTCGCTAGTGCGTGAGACTCATCAGTGTCACCGCGTTTCTCACAAGAGTCTGTATTCCGTCGTACGACTGAGCCCACCAGGTCGCTCGGTACGAGGGAAGACAGGCCTCATTTATTCGGAAATCGATCTAATCGACCATTAGTGCTAATTCTCATCGTACATATCACCCTGAATGACAGTAGTGTCAGTGGCGATACGTTCGCGAGTGTGTGATATCTCGGCAGTGCACGTAATCGCGTTCTCAGCGACTCCTGTGTTCCTCCGCGTACGTCTGAGCCCACCAGGTTGCTCGGTACGGGGAACCCAGGCACGGTAGCTCCAAACAATAATCGTGTTCCCAGTGACTTCTGTGTTCCCCCGCGTACGTCTGAGCCCACCAGGTCGCTCGGTACAGGGAACACAGACTCGGTAATTCCAAATTCTCTCCGCGCGACAGGTGAAATTCGTGACAATCACCGTATCACACACCGCGACGTTCCGAACGCGTCCTACACGCGTTGCAGTCGCGTCATTGAAATTATATTTTCGCGCTGCGTCCGGCTTCACGGCGATCGGAACATTTCGTTCGTTCTCGCCAAACTATTCGCGGCACTCTCGGCAGGCACCGGTATCGGTCCTGATCAGACGTGGGCGTACGGACCACGTGGATCGAAGATCGTCCATTAAAATCTCTGTTACCATAATTCCCTCTCCACCGGAATTTCCGGCCGCGGGTCGTAACAATATGAATTAATTTACTTGTCAAAGTACCAATATTTTGATATATAACTATTAATCCGTTTTCATTGACCAAATTATTGAATGATAATTTTAATTGTTTAGTTTTTCGCAAACGATACAATCCATCGTTAGCCGGGTTTGCAGTATTCATCTTTGTTTTTTTCGATACTGTTAATTTAAATTGTCCCAAAATATATAAACCGCTCAATTTTGAAACTCTGCTCAGTGCTACATACAACATTTGTAAAGTTCGCCTTTCTGATTTTTTACAATCCAAACATACTTTCTCGTATGTTTGTCCCTGACTTTTATGAATCGTAATCGCTTCAGCAGGAACCACTGGAAATTGACTACGTATGATTTGATATTTTTCCTCACTCGACATATTTACTTGATTCGATATTTTTATTATTGGTGTTAAATTTTGATCAATATTTGCATTTTTCATATAATTACGATAACGAGTTCTTACTTTCACTCCTACTCTGGGCAATTGAAAATCTAACCACAATATAGACGGAATTTTAGTATTTTCTTGAAAAGTAATAAATTTTAATATTCCGCATGCTCCATTAACCAATCCGTCTTCAACATCAATGTTATTAATTATCATATATTTTATATTAATTTTCAATTTAATCTCAGTTAATAATTCGTTTTGAACTGATTGTGTTTTTAAAGATTGTAATATAAATTTTTTTGTACTTTCATCGATATTTTTCGAAAATGTATTCTCGGCAGTAGAGATGATTAACTCACTCTTGCATTGGGATATTTTTCGATTATTGTAAGCGGTAACATTAACATTAGTTGCATATAATCTTATTGCTATATCTGGAACATCATTTTGATTTTTAATTTCTCTCGATTTAATTAATTTTATGTCATCTTCAGACATTTCTCCAAGAGCTAAATTATTTAGAGCATTTATAAACGCCAAATCATCTTTTTGTCGCATAACTTCCGTCAATTCATAAAATTCAAATTCGTTCCATAGTGGATTAATATCAATAAAGGGAGCCATTTCGTTTCGTCTCGAGACTTGATAAACAGGTTTATCTCGTACAGGTGGTAATTGATTTAAATCCCCAACTGCTAATACAGAAAGACCACCAAATGATTCATTTATACCATTTATTTGCCTTAAACGTGTATCAATGTAGCCTAGTATTGTACAACTTACCATCGATATTTCATCAATTATGAGTAATTGTACGTTTGATAATTTTTCACGAATTGTTGCGGATAGAATTAAGAGCGTTCACTATTGTAGCGAGAAGGTGGCGATATTTGGAGTTTTTGCGAGATCATTGTAAGAAATGCTGTATACTATAGAGATATGGTATTTTTCTATCAAATATATGTAAAACGGCAGGGCTGGTTCGAGAAAGAATGCTATTGTTATCGAAATAATGACACGAGCCAACTCTTAACGATGTTAGGCTAGGCGCGTGGGTGGCTGAATGGTGGTTATGATCGCTGGGTTACCCGCGTGAAAGGGAAGACAAAGGGTCTCCCTAGGCCTCCAGAGAACTCAGGCTTAGCTACCTGAGATTATAAATCGCATAGTGCGAGGGAAGGCACAAGGTCATCTCCTAGACCAATAGGCACCTCACGGGTAGCTACCTGAGAATGAATCGCATAGTGCGAGGGAAGGCACAAGGTCATCCCCTAGACCACTAGGCACCTCAAGGGTAGCTACCTGAGAATGAATCGCATAGTGCGAGGGAAGGCATAAGGTCATCCCCTAGACCACTAGGCACCTCAGAGCTAGGTATCTGAGAATGAATCGCATAGTGCGAGGGAAGGCATAAGGTCATCCCCTAGACCACTAGGCACCTCAGAGCTAGGTATCTGAGAATATGAATCGCATAGTGCGAGGGAAGGCACAAGGTCATCCCCTAGACCACTAAGCAAAAGCGACGGAGTTGGTATCGCAATTACAATTAGAAGTATCGGAGAAGGGGAGCCTCATCATAATGCCCAAACGGCTCCCACGAATTCATTCAAAAACCAGCGCTCAACGTAAACGGACAGAACTACCTTCACATTGTACACGAATATTGTTGGCTAAGTCGCTTGACAATTGTGGTAAATTAACTCCAAATTGATTAATTGGTAAAGCGAAAGCAGAATGAATTGTTACTCCATTAATTAAAAATGCAACCTTGCCGGAAGGAGCACATAATAATACTATTATTTTATCCATATCTCCGCCGGGCAATTTATCAAAATAATTAGTTATTAATTGATATAGTGTTTTAATCACTCTACTTTTTCCAACACCAGCTGAACCACTTAAAAAAATTTTTAATGGAACTTTATGCAATTTAAAACAATTCAATGTATGCATTACAAATTCTTTTTGTTTACAATTTAATTCTTTTACCATATCATGAAGTTCATTTTCGTTTATTCTTGCCGGACATGTGTATCTACTTTTATGAGATTCTTTTTTTATATTTTTTTCTTTAGCATTGTCTTGTTCACCACCTTGTTTGAATATATTGTCACGTCGCCTGCCGTTCGCCGAGACGAAGGGCAGCCGCACTCGGGAAATTATGGCCGCACGACCGGGCCACGTCTCGGTCGCGCGGGACGTGGTCCTCCCGGGACAAAAGATCTCTCGTCGATTCGGATCGGAATGTAAGAGATTTCGAGTTTACGCGAAATCGGGCGCCAGGCACGAGGTCGTGCCAGTGTTCTGAATAGCTTGCGGTACACTTCTCGATTGTATTCCGAATCGGCGAGGATCTACACGGCCGGAGATGGCCACGTGAGCGGCCAGGGTTCCGCGTGAGGAAGAGGACGGAGCATTCCCCGCGACGGGAACGTTTCTTAGAGGAAGAATGACGACTCAGAATTTACAGGGCAAATATCAGACGTTTATTGTCGACGTCGCGTTACACAAGCCCCCGGTGGACACCGGCGGCAGTCAACGTATTTGCCAGCGCGTAGGCGATGATTTTCGGCGGGTGGTCTACCGAACGCGCGTAGCCTCGTCGTTCGCGTCGAGCTCGGCAGTCACAGGACTTCGCATGAGATACAAGCCAAGGAGGCACGATTTCTGCCGAGCTCAGATGTAATACGCGGGCCGATGAATTTCGCCGGTACACGCGCGAGATGTAATGGCGGTCGAACAGAACTGACCGCGTGACGTTGTTCCCCGTGGAACGTCTCGAGGGAAGCCAATTTCCGTAATTTCTCCGTTCGTCCCGGATCCCTCGTGTGGGCTACCGTCGCCCGAACGGCCCACGGCCGGGCGGACCTCTCGAGAGAGCTACTCTCGGTCAACGGAATCGCCGGCGGCACGTGTCCTCGCAAAGTCGCAAAGCCGGAGATTCTACTCACGATATGTCGCCCCCGAACCAACACGAACTGGTCACAATATTTTAATCAACTTCCGCAAGCCTGACCGGTACTCACCACGAGATTAGCGGGACGGCAGCCGATGCAAACGGACTCGATAATAATCGCGGTTACAATCGCACGTGCGTTCACTGTGATTCAAGATGGCCTAGTGACCCAGTTCGAGCCGGCTCGTGAACGCGGAAGCGAGGCGTCCCCCTCTCCCGCGACTATCTCCGCTGAGGCGACGCTCGGACCTATGGCGTGGCTCCTGGCCGCAGGGACGGAGCGATGACATTCGGACCCGGGCCCTCGGTAATTCTTGAATTTACCGGGGCTCGGCCGGTATCGTGATGTTGGCGGGCAGGAGTGGACTTGAGCCGTCCGGAGTTGCTCTCATGAGATTCTCCGGGCGATACGTCGACGAGGGTGAGCAGATGGTCGTGCTTTCGTTCCGTTAACCTCGTCGGCTTCTCCAGGTGGCTGGACTTGGGCCCTGACCAATCCTGGCCGTCTTCCTCACTAGCGGCCTGCGGCGATAGGTGCTCCGGGCGTCTTCGCCTCGGGATCTTGGCCAATCAGTGGCCGGAGACAGACTCTGGTTCTCCTCGATATCGCTGGTAGCTGAAACTCCATGTCGCGCCCAGCGGCGCGACATTTGAACGCGGTAATTTCGTTCTTTCATGGCTTCGGACGTCCCAGGGAGAGCGATTGCCTTGGCCGCGCTCGCTACGGCTTTGCCAAAATGTGGCCCGGTCTTCCGTTAGGGTACGGATTGATGTTGGCAGAATGTGCCACGTCACAATATCAATATGTTGAGTACACGAATTTTCCTTAGCAACATATTGTTCTTCTTTCTGGTTCTCTATTTCACGATTATCATTTTCCACTTGTTCCAAAGCATCATCCATAGCTTTATCACTAATTATTGAAAATTTTTCTTGATTTGTTTCAATAACATTTATATTATTTTTATAAACCATTTCATGATCAATATTTTCAACTTCACTTGGTTCATCAAGCCAAGGCATGAATAACATTATTCTCTCTCTATAATAATTTGATGGATCTTGCTTCAATTTATATCGTCTGTATCTAATAATAGCTGTTTGCTGCCGAAATCCGAAATCATTTACTTCATCATTTTCGTCATTATTGTCAGCATCACGTTCCTCGTGTTTCTTTTTCGTGATTTTTCGGTAATTCGCTGCAAAATCAGCGAGGCACATATCATGTAAATCAATATCTCTTCTACTATAATTATGAAATATATCATCCATATAAATTTTGGTGGAGTTTTCATTTAATTTTTTTAAAGCATTCTCAGATTTTAACATTAAAACACGTTCTGATATCGGATTGGTATTAATGTATACTGTCTTTCTACTTTGCTTTGATAAAGGTAATGATAAAACATGATAGGCTGCTTCTTGTGCAGACATTAAATGACTATTTAAGAAAACATTGGTAATATTTCGAAATTTTTCTCTAACAGTCTTATTGTTATTATCACAGTCAATAGCAGCTTCCCTTAATAATTTTGATAAACCTCCTTCAATTTTACTAATGTAATTAGTTACATAACTCACCGCCGAATATTCGTCAAGTACAAACTGTAAATCCATATTCGATTCGAATAATTGTAAAATTGTTGGAATGTATGGTACATTTATATTGTACGCAGCACGCATGCTATAGAGCGTGCAAGAGAAGCTGTGTGAGTAAGCGGTGTGACACTGCGCAGGAGACGCTGCGCGCCAGCGACTAACGTCAGAGAGAATTCGAACGGCAAACCATAAACACGTGTCTAGTATAGAGATTAGTTATTAAAGATAATAAACATTGTAAAACCCGTAAAGTATCTCCAAATCCTTTCATGGTAGCAGAGCGTGGTTGTTCTGGCTGAGTTGGATTTGTTTGAGTGTTTAAATATCGTGCAAAGAAGTTTCGAACACGTAGGAACGTTCGAGAACAAAGGGAATCCAAGATGGACAAAAAGGAAATCACGATACCGGTGTTCGATGGAGAAGACTACAACATGTGGAAGAAAAGGATTACAATGTTCCTAAAGTTTAAAAAGTGTAATGAAGTAATAACCAGAGAAAGGGTAGCAGCAGATAAAGAAGACTGGGGAGAAAAAGACTTGAAAGCAATAAACTATATATATAGTGCCATATCGAACAAACAATTGGAATTTGTGTGTGAAGAGAGTACAGCTTATGGTATTATAAGGAAACTCGACGAGATATACTTAAAAGAATCTACGGCATTACAAATAGTGTGTAGAAATAAATTGGAGAAGATGAGACTAGAAAAGTTTAGTGACACAGCAACATTTTTCAGTGACTTTGAAAAATCAGTAAATGAATTGAGAAGTGCGGGAGCGAAAGTGAGTGAGAAGGAGAAATTGAACTATCTGCTTAACACGCTTCCGAGCCAATACAGCTACATTGGCGATCTAATAGACACGTTAAAGGAAGAGGATCAAACAGCAGCGTATGTTAAAAATAAAATACAAATTGCTGAAATGAAGAATAATAACTACGTTGGTGAAGCAAGTTCGAATGTATTTGCTGTAAAAAGGGATCAAAAGGGAAGTTGTTTCAAGTGTGGAAAACTCGGGCACCTCGCACGTGATTGTCAAGATGGCTGCCAAGCAGGACACAACGGCTACAACGGTTACAACAGTTTCAACGGAGGAACATGGCGGGGATCAACACGTGGTCGCAGCCGAGGCAGAGCCGGAAGGAGCAGATACGACAGAGGACGCGGTAACTTCCGTGGTCGACAAGGAGCCAACAACACGCATGAGCAGAGCGGAGTCGGCGCGAGCGCATGGGTGGCAACAGTGCACGTGACGCACAACAGCGAGATAAATAGGTTAGAAAATTATAAAATAGAGTGGCTACTAGATAGCGGGTGTACCGATCACATAATTAACAGTGAAAACTATTTTGAGAAATGTATTTTGCTAAAAGAACCAGTCAATATTTATTTAGGAGATAATAGATATATACAAGCAACGAAAATAGGAACGGTAGTAAGCTATTTTAATGCATTTGGCCAGCGGAATAAAGTAAGAATGAGCAATGTGTTCTATGCGGAAAAAATGAATACAAATTTAATAAGTTTTGGAAAATTAACCGATAGCAATACGATTATTTCAACGGGAAATATAGCAAAAATAATAGATGAAAATAATAAGTTAATAGCTGTAGCGTATAAAGAAAATCGAACGTATAAGATCAAAAGTACACTAGAATATAGAGAAAAGTTTGTAAACGCAGTAGACTGCAACAATATTAATAATAAAATAAACATGTGTTTGAAAGAGAAATGGCATAGAATGCTAGGACACGTAAATTTTGGCTATCTAAGTACATTAAGTAAGCAACAGTTGCTGACAGGTATCCCGAGTGAACTGGGATCAGAATTCATGAAGTGCAAGACTTGCATTGAAAATAAGATGCATAATCTACCTTTTAGTAACAATAGAACTAAAGCTAAAGATATCTTAGAAATCATTCATACAGATGTTTGTGGAAGTTTTCGAACAGCAGGTTTAAGAGGAGAAAAATATTTTGTCTCATTTATCGATGATTATAGCAAAATAGCCAAAGTTTACTGCATAAAATCTAAGGATGAAGTATTCGATAGTCTAGTCCAATTTATTAATGAAGTTGAAAATCTAACTGAGAAGAAAGTAAAAGTATTGCGATGCGATAATGGTAAAGAATACTTGAATAACCGATTCTATAAATTTACTAAAGAAAAGGGAATAATCATAAACAGCTGTCCAACGTATGTACACGAACTTAATGGTACAGCGGAGAGGTTTAATAGAACCATAATGAATATGGCACGTTGTCTTTTAGCAGAGGCAAATGTGCACAAAAGATTTTGGCCCGAAATAATTTGTGCAGCGACATATTTAAAGAATAGGACGTTAGCGCCTACTTTAGAAAAGAAAACTCCGTATGAAATATTCTTCAAAAGAAGACCAAACGTAGAAAATTTACGGCTGTACGGTAGCAAAGTTTTTGTCAAAAGGCCTGAACAGTGTAGAGATTCTAAATGGGACGCAAAGGCTGATATAGGATCCTAATAAATAACAAGATAGTAGTTGCGAGACACGTAGAGATTGTAGGAAAAGATGAAAAATGTATTGGTATTAATAATTATGATCATGAGGATATTGAAAGCAATGCTAGTCTCGATGAATATGAAAGTGATAATGTGTTTAATGATGAAGTCGAACCTAAAGAAAAAGGAAAGACTGATAAACTAAATGTACAGATGCCACGTAGATCTTCACGCGAGAAAAAAAGTCCAGTGAGGTATCCAGAGAATAGTTCAAGTAATATCTATGTAAACTATTGTAGAATAGACACTCCATGTACATTTAAGGAGGCGGTGAATAGTGAGGATTGTAAAAATTGGATAAAAGCAATGAACAAAGAGATAGAGAGTTTAAAAGAAAACAAAACGTGGGAACTAGTCGATAGAGTTAAAGGAAAAGAGATTATAGACGTAAAGTGGGTATATGGACGAAAGTCTGACGATGTGTATAAAGCAAGATTAGTTGCAAGAGGCTTCCAACAGAAAAATGTAATTGATGACATATACGCCCCTGTAGCAAAAACTCAAACTTTAAAAGTCATATTGTCCTTTTGTTGTCAGTCTGGCTTCATTATAGAACAAATGGATGTAGTTACAGCATTTCTTAATGGTAAAATAAGCTCAGAAGTATATGTCAGTCAACCTGAAGGCTATAATGATGGAACAAGTAGAGTCTGTAAATTGTTAAAAGCTCTATATGGATTGCGTGAAAGTCCAAGAGCGTGGTACAAATGTTTTGATGATTATCTAACAGGCTTAGGATTTAGAAAAAGTAATGTTGATTACTGTTTGTATACCTATGGAAAAGGAGTAGAAGCTATATATCTTTTAATGTATGTAGATGATTTGTTGATTTGTGGTAATAGCAAAAGAAAAATTCAGAGTATTAAAACGGTTCTCTCAGAAAAGTTCAAAATGAAAGATCTAGGTGAAGTTAAAGAATATCTTGGCATAAATGTAGAATATGACTATCGAAAATGTAAAATGAAAATAAATCAAACCAATTATATAGAGTCACTAGCTAATAAGTACAAAATACAGAATAGCAGAATGTACAGTACTCCTATGGAAGTAGATCTCAAAATTGAAAAGGGTAAAGATTGCGAATCAGATATCAAATATAGAAATTTAATAGGTGCGTTACTATATATAAGCTCAAATACGAGACCTGATGTAAGTCATAGTGTAAATTACCTAAGTCGATACCAAAATAGTTATAATGAGACACATTGGAAATACGCTCTACGAATATTAAAATACCTGTACTTAACAAAAGACTTAAGTTTAAATTATAAAAGGGATGTAAATTGTGATATTATAGACTGCTATGTAGATGCAAATTGGGCAGGTGATCATGTTGACCGGAGGTCCACCTCCGGGTATGTAATTAGGTTCTTCGGAAATGTAATTGATTGGAAATCAAGGAAACAAAAGAGCGTAACAAAAGCATCTACCTATGCTGAGTATGTAGCACTGTCGGAAGCAGTCAGTGAAGTGAAGTTTATACTAGAGTTAATTACTACTTTTAATATTAGATTGAGTGATCCTGTAAAAATCTTTGAGGACAATTCTGGCGCAATAGATATTGCGAACTTCGGCAACTTTACAAAAAACTCCAAACATATAGAAATTCATTATCACTACGTACACGAAAGCGTAAAAGACAAGTTAATAGAAGTATGCAAGGTTGCAACGGACGAGAATATTGCAGATATATTTACAAAAGCGCTAGGTAGAGAAAAATTCGAGAAGTTTAGGAAACTATTGAATGTAGCGTGAACAAATATGTATGAGAGTAAAGTGTGTTGTAAAGGGTAATGCAATATAAATGTAAGGAGGTGTGTTGGAATGTATGGTACATTTATATTGTACGCAGCACGCATGCTATAGAGCGTGCAAGAGAAGCTGTGTGAGTAAGCGGTGTGACACTGCGCAGGAGACGCTGCGCGGCAGCGACTAACGTCAGAGAGAATTCGAACGGCAAACCATAAACACGTGTCTAGTATAGAGATTAGTTATTAAAGATAATAAACATTGTAAAACCCGTAAAGTATCTCCAAATCCTTTCAAAAATATCTGCATTATAACCATTAATATTCACTTCAAGGCTGGATCGTTTTAAGAATACCCGTTTTGGTTTTAAACTACTTCGAATAGCTAATAGGTATTCTTCATCAGTCATATTCAGTTTCTCTAGAATTTCATCATAGCTCATAACTATTTTTTTCTTATAAAATTCATTCATTAATTCATCAATAAGTTTATAGGATTTAGGTGCTATTTCATTTTTTTTATTTAATGGTTCCAGAATCATCGTTCTTCTCATTACTGGATAAGGGATATGAAATCGACACCGCTTATTTTTTTGTCATTTGTAACAACTATGATTATGTTTGTGCATTTGAAATTTAATATATGGATTATTTTCGTCATATCTACATGTGATAAATCGGTCAATTAAATCAATCAATTCTTTGTTATCAACATGATCGTGTCTATCTTTAACACTATTGTACATAGGTGCTCCTTTCAACCACAGAAAAACATGTTCATGTGGACTTCCACGTTGCTGAATTTCCACTCGTTCATAACTATCCACAACCTCATATTCTCCGAAAATTCTTTGTTTTTGTCTTAATAACCACATAAGCTTATGTGCTTTATGATCGAAATATCGAGCGCATGTAACGGGATCATTTCTAATTAGATCAGTTTTGGTATTGTAATCCAAATTGAATGCGTCTTGTACAGATAACGTTTTACCACCATCGCGATATTTCATCAATGTATGCAATAATTCAGGCCAGTAACTTTCTGCAGCCGACACTGTCATAAAGAAAGTGGGTTTACCCAATTGACGGATCATTGCTAGTAACTCTTTCTTTTTTTGTTCCCAATATGCTGGCGATGAACGAATATTTTTAAGTAACTTGAATCCGTCATCAAATTCAATCAAATTATTCATAAAATCCGGATTCAAAACATCTGAAGCACGTAAATTCTTATTCGTATTCATTTTTATTCGTCTCAAACAGACATTTATACTAGATAAACACGATATCTCTAAACATTTTTTAGCCATAAATAAAAGCCTAGAAGGAATGCATGATCGTCGATCATACCGTCTAACTTCGGATCTTGTACGATCTGAATAGGATACTGATTTCGGCAAATTGAAAGAATATCCAGCAAATATTCTTGGGAAACACAATTCATCCAAATCATCCATTTTATGCCATGGTAATGGATATTTTATCTGTCCTGGTGCAATAATATTCACAACGGAAGAATGCCCTTCTGCTACTGCAGCATTATTATCAACAAGTAATACTTCATCATTATTTATTTAATCTAAACAGATAGCATTTTTATTTTCCAATTCCATATTGTCAATCATTTCTTTCTCATCTACTTCATCGTTATTGTCAACTATGAAATTAATTTCTTCGCTACCATAACTTGCATAATTTCGAAAATACTTTTCATCTACTTTAATAGCATATTTCACATACAATGGTGTTTTCACTAAATGTTGTAATGCTTTACAAATTACTCCTGGTATGACTGATTCGAACATATAATCACTTTTATGATCTTTATGACGTTTTAATTTCAGTTGAATTGTTTCCATTTCCGTAAATTTTCGAGGCAATACTTCTAACATATTATTCACATCGATTTGAATATTAACAACACTACCTTTGAGGCCTAATTGTGGATTTAAAGCATATGGTTTCAGTGCGCGAATTTGCATAAAATTCAAAATCGGTGATACCATTCTTTCCTCAAGATCAGTCAATTCTTTCACTGATGTTGGAACTGTGGGAAACTTGAGACCATTGCTTGTTGACAACTTATATACTTTGCCTCTATAAGCATAATTTTTACAAGTTCCACAAATAAAACCTGACGGAAAATTATTTATTTGAGATAATATTTCATCATTTGCTTTATCGATTCTCAATTCATTTAATTTTACAACGGCAAATTTAAAAAAAAGACCTTCACAACAGCAACATATGAACGAAGGCGTTTCCATACGACATTTGATAAATTGCCATTTCAATTTCGCAGTGGTATTATCATCTTTTTGATTCAATAAACAGTTATATAAATTATCTCGAAACTTTAATACATCAATGTCTCTCTTTTCTTGTTGACATATTGTTTTTTTTAATGATTCTTGATATTTATTGATCTTTGAACATTATTAAGTCTTTCCTTACATTTGTATTTTTTATGTTTCCTCATTATTCTCATGTGGTTAATATTTTGTTGTAATTCATTTTTCTTATACACAAGATTCTTCCGCGACATCTTATTTCGTGCAATATTTTCAGCAAGTTCTCGGGACTTATATGCATCATTATGCCGTAGTATTTTATTTCTTGCAGAATTTTTGGCAAGTTCTTTTGCAATATAATTTATTCTTTGTCTCAATATCTTCATCCTACTTAGTGTTTTTCTATTTTCCGATTGTTTAAATTCTGGAATTTCTCGTTTACGTTTAATTCGATTTAAATTTGTTTCATTCTCTTTGTTACGGTAATCGTCATTTTCTCTTGTTCGCTTCTTTCGATTTTGCCTCATTTCATTTTCTTTTTTACGAAAATCGTCTTTCAGTCGTTTCCGTTGCATTTGTTTCCGAGTAGATACAATGTATTTTTTCTTCCAATCAATATTATCGCGATATTTTTTTCTGTTTCGCATTTGATTTTTCTCATTTTCATCATTTTTATATGTACTTTTAGACCGTAATTTTTGCATGGCCTGTCGTATTTGTTCATTCCGTTTTTCTTCTTTTTCGCTCTCGTTGACAACATTATTATTAAGGGAGAGATAATCATATTTTCGTTTTTTATTGATGGCTTTTCGTGAATGACGTTTTACCTTCATTTTCGTATTGTCGGAAAATTGTATATTATTTATTCAAAATTTGGTGTCGTCCTGGCTGACAATTGTATTTTATTCAAAAATTGGTGTCGCCCTTGGCTGACAATACAATATTTATTTAGTACTTTGTGTCGCCTACGGCTGACAATTGTATTTTATTCAAAAATTAGCGTCGCCCTTGATTGACAATACAATATTTTCTATTTAGTACTTTGTGTCGCCTACGGCTGACAATTGTATGTTATACAAAAATTTGTATTATATACAAATATATAATATAAATGTATGTATATTATAGACAATATAAATATATGTATATTATAGACAATATGAATGTATGTATATTATATATAATATAATCCTATGTCCTATTTTATATATATATATATATATATTAAATGAAATAAGGAGTAATGTTTAAAGAAAAAAATAATTTGTATATAAACAAACAAAATTCTTACCCGTTTCAATATGACAAGAAACTCATAAGGTTTATTCACTCATATACGAAGTGATCACCATGAGTGTCACAGTAGAACTGATAATGAAAATATTCACAGTGAATTTCTCACTCAAAAAAAAACATATTTTTCATCCTTTGTTTTCTTTATTTTGGTCAGAATGTACCAGGTACAGTAGGTGAGACGAAGGTGAAACGTTGAGGGGCAAGGAAAGAAGTACTGCTACCATAAACGAGCGCGTGACACACACATATATATTATATAAACGTATACATGATTATAGCATCAATTTATTCGAGCAATATGGTGAAATGAATGTTACAAATTGACTTGTATGCCATCACGAGTAATTGAATTATATTCCAATATTAATTGTAATTACTAATTTGATGAATAAATACAGTACAAATGATAAGAGACCATGTTTGGGATTGGCTGCTCATGTCGTGTGATCGTGACGCACGATCCACCAAGCAGCCCTGTGAGTGGCTGTTCCGCGAGTTATCTCTAGATCGATTATCGATTAGCAGAGCGCCGCGCTATTGGCTTTCACCGTCGGATCGATTATCGACTTGCCTAATAGAATTCGATTGGTTTAGCTATTCGTAATCGCAAGTCATCGTTCCGACGGAGAGAGAAATTCGCTCTGCTGATCGATCACCGATCAATCGCTAATTAATATCGCTACGAAAACGTCACGCGTCGTTGCACCGGGTTTCTCTTTGCTTGTTAAGGTTCACTTCCGCAAAATTCTCAGCAACGCTGCTTTGAATTATTAACTCAAACTTCAATATCATTATATTTCTTTATTTTGGATCTCGCCAAACGTACAGTTTGACCAGATACGTGTACATATTTCTGTATAAAGTTTGTTGTGACCAATCGCCAGAAAGTGAATAAAGTGTGCTCGTTCAAAATTCAGTGAGTTTCTTGTACCTACTGATCCGTAATAGACCATGATATTCAATGTAATTATGAATAATCAGTTCACAAACGTATAAATAATAATAATAATAATAAATCGGGAGGTTAATAATAATAATAATTATATTTTATTTATTAATATTTATTTAACCATAATGAAAATGTTGTACCACATTCACCTTGGGCCCCCCTCCCCTTCCTCCACGACCACGACCACGACCACGGCCTCGTCCTCTACCCCTTCGTCCATGAGCGCCATGCCGCCAACGCTCCCGCGATAATCCGGCATTGGTACCGCGATCTAAAGAGGAAAAGAACATTAATATATTATTCCCATAGTAGAGTATATAGGCGGGTTCTAATTCACTTTTTTGGGGCTAAAAAAGCGGAATTAGGTAAACGCTGTAAGGCGTATAGCGCGAGCCCGTTCGTAGGCGAGGGGAAGGGGGGAGGGGAGGGGGCAACACGGCGATTCAGTTTGTGGGCGAGGGGGAGGGGGTGGGGGGAGGGGGTTGGCAATACATCGATCCCCCTTATCAAGGACAGTTCCTGGAATTTCTTTCGGGGCCAGCTTCCTGGTATTGCGTAAGCCCAGTTCGATGACGAGGGGGAGGGGGGGATATACAGCGATCCCTCTTATCAAGGACAGTTCCTGGAATTTCTTTCGGGCCAGCTTCCTGGTATTGCGTAAGCCCAGTTCAAAGGTGAGGGGGAAGGGGGGATAGCGATCCCTCGTCATCACCAACGACGAAAAATTGTTATCGTTTGGCATTGAGTTGCCTAAACAAAGATATCTGGACCCATGATACAGCATCCCCGCTTATCAAGGACAGTTCCTGGAATTTCTTTCGGGCCAGCTTCCTGGTATTGCGTTCAAGGCAAGCCGACCGGCGTAAACACTCATGCCCAAACGTGCGAAACGTAACGCCAAGCCGACCAGCGTAAACGAACGTGTCCGAACGTGTTTCGATATATCCATCTTTATCTATTCGATTCGCATGTCTTCTTATCTACAGCAAGATGTAAGAGGAGCGCAGCCAGCGTCAACGCTCAGGAGCGTTTCAAATAATTTCTTTTATCTTTGTTATTGTAGTTGGTTGGTTCGGTATAGGGTAAGGATGAATGAACAGGAGGCGATGGAACGAGAATTGCCGTCATACGGAACGTTCCATCGTTGCAAGCGTTTGTCGTGTTAAAGTTATTCGAATTCGGTATTCGCAAGTATACCGTGGCGCATCAACGGATCGAAGTTGTAAGAAATATTTTGTTGACAACCGTGCGGTAGCAAGATGATCGAAACGTTGAAAAAAATGTTGGCGTGTTTGATTCGCATGTCAATGCTGCTGAAAACTATGGACGAGTATCGCGAGTGGCATCGATCGTACATCGAGTCTTTGTGTCAATTATCTAGCCTGTGCAAAGAATGAATTGTCGGTAGGCGAGAAATTTAGTTTAATATCGACTATATGCCGTATGAAAACTTTGAACGTTTCGGTGAATCATCGCATTTCCTCGTCACACGTCGGTAGAGGTTTATACGATCGCAGGGGCGCGAGAGCCTCGACGCTTCGTTGGGAAAATGTCGAGTCGGCCTTTAAAAATCGCATATCGACCGGGATCGTTATCAACGTCGAACATATCGATCCGAAACAATTTTTACAGCACGCGAAACGAATAATCACGGGACGCGTTACGGAATTTTTAAATACGCATTCGTCGTTGAAAGTTAGCGTAACGTTGGAGGCGGAATTCATGCAGCGCGCCAACGAGGTTTCCGTGAAAAGTTTCGGCACGCGAAACGTCGCGTTGTTTCGGACGAGCAATCTACGACAGTGGTATCAGAGAGACGTTGTACCAACGATTTTGGCATCGTTGGAAGAGTTTCAGGAGCGAGACAGCGGGTGGGCGCTGTCAAAGATACTGCATTTGATTGTGAACTTTATCAGCGGTAGCAAGCCGGTTGCACCGCTGCAAGCTACTTGCCTCGAGCGATACAGCTGAAAAGAGCGGTCGTGAACGTGATCAGCAACGACGAAGCGTGCTTTTTTTGGGCGGTCGTGGCGGGTCTCTATCCGACCGAGGTAAATCCATCGCGTTTGTCATCGTATCCGCACTACAATACGGTGCTTCGAACCGAAGGTTTTCAATCGCCGATGCTGTTCAAAGACATTCGGAAATTTGAACGAGAAAACGACATTTCCGTGAACGTGTTCGAATGGGTGCGCAAGAAATGTGTAACGCTTCATTTGACTGGGAAGAAACGTAGGAGGCATGTAAACTTGCTGTTTCTACAGAATGCTGCAAAGACGCATGGCCATTTCGCATGCATACGAAATTTGTCGCGATTGGTTTCGTCGCAGCTTAGCAAGAAGAAAAATCTCAAGCATATTTGCGATCGGTAAGTTGCACGTTTTTGTTTTTTTAAAAATTCTTTCAAGCAAAAATACATGATTTTCCCCTTCCCACAGGTGCTTGCAATATTTTCCCACGCAGGAGAGATTAAGCATTCATACGATCGACTGCGAACAGATGAATGATTGTGCTCTGGCGCTTCCAATATCGGAAGAAGATAAGTGGTTACGGTTTAAGAACTACGCGAACAAAGAACAGGCGCCGTTCGTTATCTACGCCCACTTGGAGTGCCTGCTGCTGCCTGGGGAACAGGAAGGACAAGACCGTGCGGCACGCGCACAGTATCAACATCACCACGCGTTTAGTATAGGCTACTACATGCATTGTCGCTATGACGAATCGTTGTGCGAGTATCAGGTTTATCGCGGTAAAGAGGGATGCGCCGCGTGGTTCGTGAACAGGTTGTACGAGCTGAGTTGTAAATTAGAGGCGATATTCGACAAAACGGTACCGATGAATCCGTTAACTGAAACGGAGAAGTTACATTTTCGTACGGCCACACATTTTTTTTTTTTTTTTTTATTAAGCTTACCCAGGCCCCGAAATGGGGTCTATACAGCTGAACCTGATACGCATTATATTACATAATTTGGGTTACAGAGTTTTAGAGTTGCACATTATTTTCGAAGTTCTACGGTTTGTGGGTCTGTTAGCAGAGTGTTTAGCATATCTGATTATAAACGCAGGTTGCATTCTTTCAAGAACGTAAAGATACGCAAACACGCCCTGATGTTGGGTATAGAAAAGAACATATCGGCTTTGAGGGGCAGAAAGAACCCCATCCTGCGTAGATCATCAGTTAGTCTAGTTCTGTGTGCGTCGAATAGGCCGCATTGCCACAAGACGTGGTCTAGGTCCTCCGTTTCGTAACCACACTTACAGTTGGTATAGTTAACAATGCCTACACGGCCCAGTGAGGCAGCCAAGTTGTAGTGATTAGCCCTGATACGATTAACGGTAGTAACAAATTCCCTCTTAAGACCTTCAAAGTTATTATTGGCAAACCAAGGAATTCGATTGGACCTATAAAAGCGCTCAAAGAAGGTTTTGCCCTTGGATGAACTTTGAGCAGTGATTGTAGTGTTGGTTCGGTGGTGAGCCTCTATTTTGGATAGGCATGATATGTCGGAAAAGGGAACATACTGAACGTCGATGGATTCGGAAGCGGTGGCAGTTTTAGCGAGATTGTCAGCTTCCTCATTACCTCGCACCCCTATGTGGGCAGGAATCCACAAGAATTTGACAAAGCAGGAGTTGTTCTGATGGAATTGTAAGAATTTTTCCTTGATGTCGAAGATATACGAGTTGGTTTTAACTTGAAAACTGACCGATTCCAAACATTGGAGGGCGCTTAAGGAATCGGAAAAGATAATAAAATTGCGGTTTTTATGACGTAAGGCGATATCCATAGCATCATATAGGGCCAAACATTCGGCTGTAAATATCGACACGCTGATATCAATGCTTTTCTTGATACGCAGGTTGAGATCACAGCATATACAGGCTGAACCAACACATCCTGAATCCGCCATTTTGCTGCCGTCGGTATAGATAGCAGAGGCAGTAAGGTCTGTCAGAAGCTTGTCAATTGGGGCATTAGGGTCTTTGGTCTCTCGAAGTGATAGGCCGAAACTAGTGTCAATTGGTATGGACGTGATTATGGTTTCGAACTCATGACGGTACAAGCAGAAGTTGGGTTTTGGCTCGATCTTGAAGGTATGACCGTAGAAGGACTCTATACACAGGTTGAGAGTTGATCGATTACGTCTAGCTAGTCCCCTTTGAGGAAGGTGGATGTATTTTGTAATGGTGTGAAACAAGAGTGAGCTGTTATTAGACAGGGTTTATGCGAGGTAGCGTTCACATAGGAAGGTTACCCTATCCGATAGAAGCATTAGCTTTGATTCAGCCACCATCACATTCAGCGGAGTCCTCCTGCGGTAACCTAGAGCTGTTCGGATTGCTAAGTTTTGAATTCTTTCTAGTTTGGTTCTAAGGGTGGTGGAGCGCGGCCAAAACACAAAGCAACCGTAGTCGATTATTGAACGGATGAAGCTTTTATAAAATGATAGGAGGGTACTCGGGTCAGAGCCCCACCAAGTGCCGCACAGGAATTTTATAATGTTAGTAGCTTTCAGACATCTGTTACATATTTGTTCAACTTGCAGGGCAAAAGACAGATTAGAATCGAAAATAACGCCCAGGAACCGAACAGATTCTCTAGGTTTTACGATAAAGTTGTCAATCTTAATTTCCAATTGTGCTGGAGGAATTCTTTTCCTTTTGTTAGTGCTGAGTTAGTGCGGTAATATGTCATCTGTCATTGTTGCGCATCGCGCAAGCGCCACGCGTCGTCATTCGCCCCACTTGATCCCCGTCGCGCTTGCGCATATTGCTGGGCATCAGAGAAGGGGTACTGTATTCCCCTTACGAGTTTCAAGGTCGGTCTCGTCTGGCCACACTGGTCGTCATACTTGGACAAAAGTAAATTACGCATCGTACGAGGTGTATTTGCGCATCTTTCCGACGACGATTTCAACCTGTTGATCAGAAAAGGCGTTTTTCCATACGACTATCTGACATCGTACGATAAATTAAACGATACATGTTTGCCGCCGCGTGAAGCATTTTACAATCGGTTGTATGGCAGCGAGATATCCGACGTCGATTACCTTCACGCGAATACGGTTTGGTCGCGTTTCGCTATACGAACGCATGGACAGTACAGCGATTTATACTTAAAATTGGATGTGCTGTTGTTGGCGGATGTTTTCGAAAATTTTCGCGATGACTGTCTCGAGAATTACAAGCTCGATCCGGCGACTTATTACACGCTCCCCGGTTTCGCGTGGGTCGTGATGCTGAAAATGACAAAGATCGAATTGGAGTTGTTCACAGACGTCGACATGCTTTTGTTCGTGGAGCGAGGAATACGCGGCGGATTGAGTCAGTGTTCACACAGATATGCGCGCGCGAACAACAAATATTTACCTACACATGACTCGAGTAAACCATCCACCTACTTAATGTATTTCGATGTGAATAATTTGTACGGTTGGGCTATATCGCAACCTCTACCGTACCGAGACTTTCGATGGGTGGACGTGGACAATTTCGACGTCGAATCCGTTCCGATCGATAGCCCCGTAGGATACATTTTGGAGGTGGATTTAGAGTATCCGCGCGAAATTCACGATACTCACGCGGATCTTCCGTTTTGTCCAAGTCACGACGCGGCGACGACCGACTCGAGTCAAAGAAAGTTGCTGGCAACACTTCGCGATAAGGAACGATACGTTGTACATTATCGATACCTCCAGCAAAGTTTAAAACACAACCTGAAATTGAAGAAAATTCATCGAATTCTAGAGTTTCGACAGTCACGATGGTTGCACGGGTATATCGATTTGAACACAAAATTACGCGCCAACGCGACCAACGATTTTTCCAAGAATTTGTTCAAACTGATGAACAATGCCGTGTTTGGAAAAACGATGGAGAACGTTCGAAATCATACGGTCGTGAAATTACTTTCTCGTTGGAGCGGTCGGCACGGCGTCGAACGATTGATAGCCAGACCAAATTTTCACAGCTATACGGTCTTTTCGGAGAACTTTGTCGCGATTCAGCTGAAAAAGCTGCTCGTTAAATTCTTCAAGCCAATCTACGTAGGCATGTGTGTATTGGATATATCGAAATTTCATTTGTACAGCTTTCATTACGAGTACATGTATCCAAACTTCCAGCAAAATTGTAAGATTTTATACACGGACACGGACAGCCTGATATACGAGATCGCTTGCGATGACGCGTACGAGGCGCTGCTGAAACGTGATATCCATCGATACGACACCAGTAATTATGCCGCGAACAACGTTTACGGTGTTCCGATCGCGAACAAGAAACAGCTAGGATTGATGAAGGATAAGAACGGCGGTAAAATTATGACCGAGTTCGTAGGGCTTCGTTCGAAAATGTATGCGATTCGCGTGCAAGATGATCAGGAAACGAAAAAGATCAAAGGTATCAGAACAAACGTTACCGCTCGGGATATAAGTTTCGAAGACTATGTTGAATGTCTTCGTAATCATACGGAAAAGAGTGTTAGCAGCAATCGTATAGTGTCTGTACGACATCAGGTGTATTCGATGTCGGAAACAAAATTGGCATTGAGTCCGTACGACGATAAGCGGCATATATGCAGTAATTTGACCGATACTCTTCCTTGGGGACATTACGGCATCGATTAAGAAAAACCGAGACACCATTTTTTATCCCCGTAAAAGAAAAGGAAGTGGTATGGAGATTAATGTAAGTTAGCGTGTGTAATTGTCGGGGGAGGGGATGCGTCCATTTTGCTGATCTTATCTGTAAAAGTGGTAGGGAGACATCGTGTAAAACATTTTTATTCCGAGCGTCATTCCGTCAGGTTGATTCAGATCGAGACAACCACCGCTAAAACGTAGACAGCACGATGCAGCACAACAGTCGTCCGCTCGCCGAATGTGATCGTTCGAACATCGAGGAGTCGCACAAAAAGTGGAGGCTGAATAATACGTAAGTAGAAAAGATGAAAAATTGTGAGAAATAAATTTAGAAAAACGTCTAATTTGAAATGTCTAATTTTGAAATCTGTTGCAGGGGTTTTCTCAACAGCAGCAGCAGCAGTCCCATTTCGCAATCATCGACGGTACAGCCGTCGTCGTTGAGCTGTTTGCACGGCGCGCGAGTCTTGAGTCGGAGATATTCCATAGCTGGCATTTATTTTAAATATCTTGAAATTGGTGTGCACGTTGGCGATGATATTTGCGTGGAACTGGCTATAGGAGATCGCCGCGGTAACGAGATCACGTTTTCCCTGGACGCATGGACAGAGTTGTTGCGCACGAAAGAGTATATTTCAGATTTACTTTCGTCATCGTCTATGCAGAAACAGTGTCGAAAACTGAGTGATTATTTAACATTGAAAATAGTTAATGGCAACGATATGAATTTAGTGAAATTATCGAATCAGTTCGTAGCTCTGTACATCACGGAAAAAACTATGCGTAACTTGTACAATCTCGAATTCTGCGTGTACAACATGTATTCATGGTTGATCGACAATGTTCCCACGGTGGCTGCTAAATTTATGAATTTTGTCGTTGCGGTGAGGGATAGCAACGCGAAGAATATCTTGAAAGCGATCGCCGAGAGCGAATCTTTCGATCAAAGTTCGCTGATCGATTGCGAACTGGCGGCTTCGTGCGCTGATATCATCGCGGCCGAGGCGTTAGCGCAAAAACAGAGAGGTTTAATAAATTAATGTCATGTGTGTGTGTGTGTGCGTGTGAAAATTATTCGAGAAGGTTTTTGTAACGATACATTATTTTAAAAATAAAATTATTCGAGAATATCTCTTTTGTATTTTATTTTATTACAAATTACATGTTTTCACAATTCATATATAGTAGAGAAAAAATGAATTATAGCGACTTCTACATATAGCCGTTTTAGAGAAAAAAAGATAACTCTCATAACTCTTACATATAAAATACGAGTAGAAAATACAATTAAAGTCCCATCCCCAACCATTTTACATATACGTTACTTCCTTTCCTGCGTAATATTTTTTCAACTAAGTATATGTCAGGATATTTTGTCGCACGTATCTCATGTTCGTAAAATCCTCCGGCGTGTTACGGATAGAGAATATATTCCGTTCGGTTTTTCACAGGAATCTCTTCTAGATCGTCTCTGGCAGGAAGCGTCCTAGATAACCTTTCATATCGCAGTAACCTTTTTAACGAAAACCGAGCTCTGGCCCGATTTAATTGACAGTGACAAAAAACTAGAGTTATTAGTCTGGCCCTAAGCCCTAAGCACGATTAGATTATGAACAGAGCATTTCATTCATTGTAGGGGTATATAAACCCTTAGATTCTCACTCTCGCGGGCTAGTACTTCGGTAGACACGTATCGAGTCACGTCGTGCTGTATTTCGGAAAGTCAACTGTTAGTGAGATCGGGCTAGAGTACCTTTCGTATCAAAGTTAACCGTATAGATTCCGCGAGTTCGGTGTAAAATCTATTAGGCAGTGTTAAAGTTCTTTCCGAGTCCCCCGCATTGCCAGTGCGTCAAAACCGTGCATCTTGTTAGGTAATTCTACTTTCTATTATCTATCCCATTTAGTTCATTTCATTCGCGACAATTACACAATTGTATCACAGATACTTATAATTAGAATATATTTGTGGTCTTTGGTAATTAGAGCAAATTTATTAAACCCATTATTATCGTCCAATATCCTAATCTAGTAATTGAACGTTCCCACACGATACAACCTTACCGCTCGGGTTGTATCAATTAGATTATATTAGTTACGAGGCCTACTAACTGTCCTAGCGACTCCCTGATTTCGCATCAGGTTCGTTCGCTACTTACCATTTGTCCAAATAGAGATTTTTCCTACCTAGTGGCTCCCCAATTTCGCATTGGGTTCGTCCACGAAAACTATACCATCCTAGCGGCTCCCTGATTTCGCATCAGGTTCGTCCGCATCCTAACAGCTCCCTGATTTCGCATCAGGTTCGTCTGTGCTCTTATCCGACCTCCCAGCGGCTCCCCAATTTCGCATTGGGTTCGTCCGCGCTGTTCTACAACCTCCTAGCAGCTCCCCGATTTCGCATCGGGTTCGTCTGCGCGTCTTTCCTAGTGACTCCCCAATTTCGCATTGGGTTCGTTCACGAAGTTTCACCTTCCTAGCAGCTCCCTGATTTCGCATCAGGTTCGTCTGCGTCTGACTCCATTCCTAGAGGCTCCCTGATTTCGCATCAGGTTCGTCCTCGCAGTCTATAATCCTAGCGGCTCCCCAATTTCGCATTGGGTTCGTCCGCGCACCTTAACTAACAAACTGATACCATATTCCTAGGGTGACAACCCTTCGCCGGCCACTCGTTGCTACTCGCGGCCCTGGCTCGTAACAGAACTGGTGACAGCGGTGGGATTAGTTCAATTATTTTAGGATCACTTTAATTTTGGGTTTACTACGGTAAATTACTCGTAGCTGAGTATTGACAATATACTAGTTTTCCTAGTTACGTCTCGATATTGTTAGCAATATACTAGTTTTCCTAGTTACGCTTTTATCAATAATATACTAGTTTTCCTAGTTGAATTTTATCTAATATATACTAGTTTTCTCTAGTTACATTTTTTAAAATAAAAATGCAGAATTCAGTTGCAAATACGTCTTCCGCCGACATAATGAACTTGACGGTTTCACTTGCTAACTCTATGTCGCTATTGACGCAAAAGACATGCATACAGAACATTACTTCGACAATTCCGATCTTTGACGGGGAAGACCCATCTTTAACTCGTTTCGCGCAAACTTTAGAGGACGGGTTAACTTTGATTCCAAAGGGTACGGAAGCCGAGTATCTGGCAATTGTCCTTACAAAGCTCGTCGGACCGGCACGTAGATCCACGTTAGAACACAAGTTCACTACCGTAAAAGAATTAGTAAAACATTTGAAGAAACGATTCGGACCAGGGAGAAACCTATCATATTACCAAGTAGAAATCGCGAAGCTACGTATCCGCGAGGGAGAAAGCTTACGACAATACATCGATAGGACAAGCCATCTGGCATATTGTGCGCGTGGAGCGATTAGGGAAAAATACGAGGCCCAAGCCGATGACTTTATCGAGTTGATGGAAAAAGACGTAATTGAGAACTTCATCGACGGGTTACCAGATCGAATTTCCCTGAAGGTGTCGGCTGTCCTACAGGATATAGGAAGTTTAGAGGACGCCTACGACGCCGTGTTACAAATAGATAAGAGATTAAGAAACCGACGACAGATGCCGCGAAACGAATCACCATCGCGGTGGTCTTGCAGAGATTCATACGATCAGGGTTCTAGTTATCGCGAGCGCGAGGTGTCATACCCTCTATCTCCGAGCAGATACGATAGGCATAGGGACCGGCGTTCGAGACCATCTGGTTTCGAGGAAGAAAGAGAAGGACGAGCGTCCGCTTGGACCTTGCGTCATAGGAGCCCCTCTCACTCCCCTTCCTATCGTTTAGATTCGTCAATTGTAAGAGACGGAGAAAAGAGATACACGATTTTAAAGAATACTGAGAGGGATCGCATGTCAAATTCGTATTGTTGGCATTGCGGAACATCCGGGCATGATGGAAAATTCTGTAGGAATCGACCACGTAGTCCGCGTTTTCAACGAGATTCACGAGATTCGTCAGTAGAATCGAACAAGTCTTTAAACTTCGATTGCGCTCACCGTACAGGCGACACGATGAGCGAAAACAGAGAAGTTCGCCAAAGAACTGTCCGCTTCGAGGAAAAACCCTCATCAAGGAAGCTCCAGCACCACGAATAAAAATCAAAATCCCAGAACTGGAATCAGGCACGGGAGAATTTCTAATTGATGGTGGAGCATCAGTAAACTTAGTAGTCCTTGACGTCTTGGGAGAGGGAGCAGAAATTGTTTCACGCGAGGAAATCGAAATAACAGGTCTCACTGCAACTCCAATTCGTACTCTGGGAACTACTATACTTCACATACATGAAGCTCCCGCGTTTTTCTATGTAGTAAAACACCTCGCAATAGAAGCAGACGGCCTTATAGGAAGTCCATTTTTGAAACAAGAGGAAGCAGAAGTTTCTTATTATCATGGAACAATGGTATTAAGAGACAAGCCCACAAGGCCAATTCGTTTTTCAAATTACCAGTTAGAATCAGAGATGCCGACTAAACATCGCATCGATCCCCGATCCTCTCAACAGATTGCCATAAGAATAGCTAATCCGAAAGTTAAGGAAGGTTATTTGCCGCGTATAAAAACGCACGAGAAACTCTACATAGGAGAGGCTGCCGTCTTGAACGAAAAAGGAAAGTGTCATGTTACGGCAACAAATACTAGCGAAGAAATACTAGATGTAGAAATAGAGCCACAATTCATAGAACCGTATGACATTTTAGACTCCTCAGAGGAAGATTGTTACTCGGGTATACAACATCATTGCAAGTTCAAGACTAGAGAAGATAGAATACAGGGAATATTCGAATTGCTACCGCTAAATCATTTGAACAGGGAAGAACTAGGCAGTCTTACCGCACTGATAAGGGAATTTCCCGATCTGTTTTATCTTCCCGGAGATAAATTAGGGAAGGCATCCGATTTCAAGCATTCTTTACATACCACTGACGAGATTCCGATTAACACAAGACAGTACCGTTATCCTCCGGTTCACCAAGAAGAAATCAGAAAACAAATTAATGGTTTATTGTCCGAAGGTATTATTACCCCGTCTAGTTCTCCGTACAATTCTCCTTTGTGGATTGTACCCAAAAAGCCAGATGCACAGGGTAACAAACGCTGGCGTATGGTGATAGATTTTCGCGCTCTCAATGAGAAAACTATTTCTGATAAGTATCCATTGCCTCAAATCACCGAAATATTAGATCACCTCGGTGGGGCCAAATATTTCTCCGTTTTCGATCTCGCCAGCGGATTTCATCAAATAGAGATGGACCCGAAAGACAAACAGAAGACAGCTTTCACGACTCCTAACGGACATTACGAATTTTCGCGAATGCCGTTTGGTTTAAAAAATGCTCCACCTACTTTTCAACGTCTCATGGACCAGGTATTAACCGGGCTTCAGGGAACGGACGTTTTCGTTTACCTGGATGATATCGTAGTTTATGCCTCGTCGTTACACGAACACAATATTAAAGTCAAGAAATTGTTGAACCGTTTGCGAGAACATGGTCTAACTCTTCAGACTAATAAATGCGAATTCTTACGGAAGGAGGTTACATACCTAGGGCACATTATTTCAAGACAGGGAGTAAGACCCGATCCCCGTAAGTTAAAAGTAGTCAAAGATTTTCCAACGCCAAAATCACAGAAGAATATCCAGCAATTTTTGGGTCTAGTAGGTTATTACCGAAGGTTCGTATCAGATTTCACTACAAAAGCAAAGTCTTTAATTGACCTTTTGGGAAAAGGCAAGAAATTCAAATGGGATGAAGAGCAAGAGAATAGTTTCAAGCAATTACGCGACGAACTCTGTCGAGAACCTATTTTGCAATATCCAGATTTCAACAAACCATTCATTATTACTACAGATGCCTCCGAATTTGCTATCGGAGCAGTACTTAGTCAAGGTGAACTAGGAAGCGATCTACCGATTGCTTACGCATCGCGCAGCCTCAACAAGGCAGAGAGAAATTATTCTGCCACCGAAAAGGAATGTTTGGCAATGGTATACGCCGTCATATATTTTCGACCGTATGTGTACGGAACAAAGTTCACACTAGTTACCGATCATCGTCCGTTAGTTTGGTTGCATTCTGTAAAGGATCCGACGTCGAGACTCATGAAGTGGAAGCTTCGACTCTTAGAGTATGATTATCAGGTTGTTCATAAGTCTGGAAAGACAAATAAAAATGCGGATGCATTATCACGCAACCCTACTTCCATTTGTTTGCCACTTGTCCCTAAGGAACGCAAAGACCCCGATTTTAAGATTCATATACCGAAAGCAGATACCGATAAGGATGCAATTGGATATCGCATCAGGCAATTACACCGAGACCGAGAAAAACGGCCGATACATCAGGATACAAGCAGTTCAGATGAATTAGAACAGCCCGTCCTAGGTAAGGTACAGCATTCGCCGATAATAAACAGAAACAGATCTCTTCCAAGTCTCTCGCAGGAGGTGACCATGCCTGACGAAAACCAGGATACCTCTCACCATTTTTTACCCGCAGCAAATTCCACAGACATTTTTTCTACAGAAAAGAATACGAGTTTGCTTGGTGATCTCATTTCATTTGGAGAACCGTTAGAAAATACTGTTATAAAGAATACGAATAATTTACAAGGGGATCCTCCTAATGTATCGCAAGTACCATTTCCTGAAACAGGTGGAATTTTACAACCTACCGTAATTGGTTTTCCAAACAATACGGTACGAGAGACAAGTGTACGCCAACTTTCTGACCGTACAGCCGACCCTTACCCATTCTTCGACGGCTCTACCGACGGTTCTTCTACCGAAACTGACCTGGAGGCGCCGCCGGAACCGAAAAAAGGGATGAGTATTTCTTCAGACACCCTCACCGCAGGGGAGGATCATTATGTTCATTTTGTATCAGCTGACTGTAACTTAATAACCCCCGTAGGGAAACTGTTGCTAGATACGGGAGTAATAAATAAGCAAGAATTTTTAGCTGCACGACCGAAAAAGGGACAGGTTATAATTTCAAACAATGGGTTATTCAAAACCTTCAGCGTAGTAATTTCTGATAACTTCCATGATAAGCCGAAAAGAGCAGACGTAGTTAATGGTTTGAACGCTCTTCGATCCGCTTTAGAAGAAAATAGAAGCAAATCTTTCCGAATATCCGCTACCGGAGATCATCAAAAATTATCGCCTGATGAGCTTCTTAGGACATTGAAAGAGGCCTTCGTAGATTCGATTTGTCAAATTACAATATGTAATTGCGTTATTACTACGCCTTCCGTAGAAGATAGAAAAGAGATCATTCAGGAAGCACATGATAGTTTAATAGGAGGACACAAGGGAGTAACAAAGACCTACAATCGTGTCCGGTCGAGATTTCATTGGCCACACATGCGCAATGAAATTCAAGATTACATTCGAAAATGCAAAACTTGTCAAGAACAGAAATTAGTCAGATCAAAAACTCGTCAACCTATGCTGATTACTGACACACCGTTAGATGCATTCGATAAGATTTCGTTAGATACCGTCGGACCATTGCCTATTACACCTGGAGGAAATCGTTACATTCTCACCATGCAGGACAATTTAACTAAATATTGTATTGCAGTAGCGATACCTAATATCCGAGCCACCACCATCGCAGATGCCTTTGCACGACATTTCATTGCAATCTATGGGACACCACGAGCAATACTCACAGATAAGGGAACCAGCTTTATCGGAACTCTTATGAAAAATCTGTCGGAAATATTCAAAATTAAACAGATGACCACCTCTGGATACCGGCCTCAAACCAATGGATCACTGGAACGAAGCCATATTGTCCTTACAGAATATCTCAAACATTATATGGAGAATTACGAGGATTGGGATCTACTGATTCCTTTTGCAATGTTCTCCTACAATACGTCAGTTCATGAAGCTACTAACTTTACACCGTACGAATTAGTTTTTGGCAAACAGGCTCGGGAACCAACCTCATTCCCAACCGGTACAAACTTGAAGACATTTGGGGATTATTTATCGGAACTAGTTACAAACATAGTCCGAATCCGCAATATAGCAGCAGATGGAAACCCTACATGATGATCTTCTAAGGAGCAGGACCACTCAGCAGACCCAGTCCGAGCGTCATTTTAGCAATAAGTACACTTACACTACACTTACACTTACACTACACCCGTCATTTAAAAATTTTTTTTTTCTTTTTTTTTCCTTTTTTTTCTCAAAGTCAATAGTATCTAGGACGTTTCCTTCCTAATGAGAAAGCATCACGCGAACCGCGATGTTTCTTCTTGGTGGGGAGATGTTACGGATAGAGAATATATTCCGTTCGGTTTTTCACAGGAATCTCTTCTAGATCGTCTCTGGCAGGAAGCGTCCTAGATAACCTTTCATATCGCAGTAACCTTTTTAACGAAAACCGAGCTCTGGCCCGATTTAATTGACAGTGACAAAAAACTAGAGTTATTAGTCTGGCCCTAAGCCCTAAGCACGATTAGATTATGAACAGAGCATTTCATTCATTGTAGGGGTATATAAACCCTTAGATTCTCACTCTCGCGGGCTAGTACTTCGGTAGACACGTATCGAGTCACGTCGTGCTGTATTTCGGAAAGTCAACTGTTAGTGAGATCGGGCTAGAGTACCTTTCGTATCAAAGTTAACCGTATAGATTCCGCGAGTTCGGTGTAAAATCTATTAGGCAGTGTTAAAGTTCTTTCCGAGTCCCCCGCATTGCCAGTGCGTCAAAACCGTGCATCTTGTTAGGTAATTCTACTTTCTATTATCTATCCCATTTAGTTCATTTCATTCGCGACAATTACACAATTGTATCACAGATACTTATAATTAGAATATATTTGTGGTCTTTGGTAATTAGAGCAAATTTATTAAACCCATTATTATCGTCCAATATCCTAATCTAGTAATTGAACGTTCCCACACGATACAACCTTACCGCTCGGGTTGTATCAATTAGATTATATTAGTTACGAGGCCTACTAACTGTCCTAGCGACTCCCTGATTTCGCATCAGGTTCGTTCGCTACTTACCATTTGTCCAAATAGAGATTTTTCCTACCTAGTGGCTCCCCAATTTCGCATTGGGTTCGTCCACGAAAACTATACCATCCTAGCGGCTCCCTGATTTCGCATCAGGTTCGTCCGCATCCTAACAGCTCCCTGATTTCGCATCAGGTTCGTCTGTGCTCTTATCCGACCTCCCAGCGGCTCCCCAATTTCGCATTGGGTTCGTCCGCGCTGTTCTACAACCTCCTAGCAGCTCCCCGATTTCGCATCGGGTTCGTCTGCGCGTCTTTCCTAGTGACTCCCCAATTTCGCATTGGGTTCGTTCACGAAGTTTCACCTTCCTAGCAGCTCCCTGATTTCGCATCAGGTTCGTCTGCGTCTGACTCCATTCCTAGAGGCTCCCTGATTTCGCATCAGGTTCGTCCTCGCAGTCTATAATCCTAGCGGCTCCCCAATTTCGCATTGGGTTCGTCCGCGCACCTTAACTAACAAACTGATACCATATTCCTAGGGTGACAACCCTTCGCCGGCCACTCGTTGCTACTCGCGGCCCTGGCTCGTAACAGGCGATAGGTTTGCCCCGCGCGTCGGCCAAGAGGTATGTGGCAGGATTCGTTCGTTTCACCGCGATAATCTTGAATATTTCGGTTGACCAGTTCGGCGTGTATCGTCTGTCAAATAGGGTTTAGAACTTGCTAACGCGCACGCGATCATTGAGCTTAAATTTGGCAGAACCAGCAATCTCCATCTTGCTGTACACGGTGGACAGAAGGTGGCTGACATTTTTACGGTTCACGTCGACGGGTCGCATATGGATGGTACGATGTTTTCGATTATTGTAGTCCTCGGTCAACGTGGGAAGCGCATCGATCCAGCGATATTTTCCACTCAACGAGAAAAATTTCCACATGCTGTTCTTCAGCGTGCGATTGAAACGTTCCACAACGGACGCTTTCATAGTGCTAAACGTAGAATAATGGTGGATGTTGCGACTCCTCAGATAGTCTTGGAATGTTGCATTATAGAATTCTTTCCCCATGTCGGTCTGCAAGTTGTTTGAGGCTCTATCGTTTTTCCCTTCGTCAACCGTAGTGCGTACGAATATTTTTGCGCTCACTGTATATGCAATAACTGTTATTTTTCGGTTGTGGATTTCGGTTCCGGTTTCGGTTATGATATTCAGCCCCTGTCATTTCTGTATTCTGTTCGGCCTAAGAACATGTAAGAAACTGTCCTTGAAAAAACCGTGAAACATGACACCGGATGCATCGAAAAGATAAGATAAGAAATATGACTTTGCAAAATATGCTCGCGCTATACCTGTGGATGTAACAATGAATAAATAGGACGCGATGGAATGCGAATTGTTGTCATACGACAGACCGACAGACCGACAGACAGACAGACAAAGAATTCTCATTCTCACGTACGCGCATCAACGGGGAAATCAGGTAATGGGAAACACAGAATACAAGTATAAGAAAATTATAGGACCGATGTTTTGATCGCGAGGTGGGAGGGGGATGAAAGTTCATCACCCACCTTCTATGCGCGTCGTTATACGAATTTAAGGATCCGTGTTCACGGATCAGACGACGACGGCGACGACGATGATGAGATCGAACCTGCGACAACGACGACGAACCATACTCTCTACCATGAACCTTAGTGATATAATTGAAATTAACGTATCGGATGAGACCTGGGGTTCAGATCACTTTCCAATTTTCATCAATATTAACACTAGCAAAAATTTTTACAGTAAGAAATCGTTTAAGCTCAAATCAGTTAGCACAGATTGGAGTAAATTTTTGGACTTTCTTGAAAACAGACATGCAGAATTCTTTACGATCAATTTCGATCTTCTTTCTCCCAGTGCCAAATACGAACTCTTTATGAGTATTATTACAGAAGCCATACAATTCAGCACCCCCAAAAAAAGAAACGCAAACATCCCCCATAAAAACTCAGTTCCCTGGTGGGATGCTGAGTGCGATAAAATTAAAAGACTGCGTAGAGCATCCTACAAAAAATGGACGCATACAGGAAATCTTGCTGATCTAATAGCTTATAAGAGAACCGCAGCCCTTGCCACTAAGATTTTCAAAAACAAGAAAAGAGAAAATTTTAAAACCTTTGCTGAGAGTATCTGCTTCCGATCTGATCCGAATTATGTCTGGAACAAGTGCAAAATTTTTAAAAACAAGTGGACTAAATTGTCTCCTTCTCATACATCAAATAACTTGCAAACCAACAGTCTAATTCGCTCGACACTTAACAAAATTAGTCCCGAGTTCAACACGGCCCTTGAGTCGAAGAATATCAAATCAGCCCCTGGTATGGATGGCATTGACTTCGAGATTCTAAAGAGACTGCACATTAAGTACAAGCTCCTCTTACTAGATATCTTGAATCTTATGTTCTCTTCAAACAATTTCCCTCACAGCTGGACTCTCTCTTTTGTTCATTTTATCAAAAAAGCGGATGGTAAAAGTCTCCGTCCCATATCCCTTAGCTCGTGTTGCTGTAAACTTTTCGAAACCATCATCAAAAACCGCCTGCAGTTCTGGGCTGAAGTCAGTAACCTACTACCAAGAAGCCAACACGGTTTTAGGAAAGGCAGGTCTTGCGCTGACAATCTGGTTTATCTATCTCTCAAGGTTGAAGAGGCCTTTGCCGAACGAAAAGAAGTACTAGCAGCCTTCCTTGATGTTCACAGCGCTTTCGATAATGTCGACACCAAAATCTTACTATACAGACTTGCTCTTCTCGGCTGCCCAATTAACACCTTAAAATTTATTCAGTTCATTACTCGGTAAAGGACCATTTACTCCGAACTATCTCTAAATGATTCCAGAATGGTCTATAAGGGTGTTCCACAAGGAGGGGTCCTTAGCCCCCTCTTGTTCAACTTATATGTTTCGCATATTACAGACAACTTACCCAAATCAATCAACACATCACAGTTTGCAGACGATATTGCCTTCTTCTTAAAATTCTCGTCTCTAAAAAGAGCTAAAAGCATCCTCCAGAGATCAATTTCTGTCCTTAGTCAAAATCTTTTCGACATAGGACTCAACCTTACTCCTGATAAGAGTTCCCTCCTTCTATTTAGTAACAAAAGGAACAGAATTCCTCCAGCACAATTGGAAATTAAGATTGACAACTTTATCGTAAAACCTAGAGAATCTGTTCGGTTCCTGGGCGTTATTTTCGATTCTAAACTGTCTTTTGCCCTGCAAGTTGAACAAATATGTAACAGATGTCTGAAAGCTACTAACATTATAAAATTCCTGTGCGGCACTTGGTGGGGCTCTGACCCGAGTACCCTCCTATCATTTTATAAAAGCTTCATCCGTTCAATAATCGACTACGGTTGCTTTGTGTTTTGGCAGCGCTCCACCACCCTTAGAACCAAACTAGAAAGAATTCAAAACTTAGCAATCCGAACAGCTCTAGGTTACCGCAGGAGTACTCCGCTGAATGTGATGGTGGCTGAATCAAAGCTAATGCTTCTATCGGATAGGGTAACCTTCCTATGTGAACGCTACCTCGCATAAACCCTGTCTAATAACAGCTCACTCTTGTTTCACACCATTACAAAATACATCCACCTTCCTCAAAGGGGACTAGCTAGACGTAATCGATCAACTCTCAACCTGTGTATAGAGTCCTTCTACGGTCATACCTTCAAGATCGAGCCAAAACCCAACTTCTGCTTGTACCGTCATGAGTTCGAAACCATAATCACGTCCATACCAATTGACACTAGTTTCGGCCTATCACTTCGAGAGACCAAAGACCCTAATGCCCCAATTGACAAGCTTCTGACAGACCTTACTGCCTCTGCTATCTATACCGACGGCAGCAAAATGGCGGATTCAGGATGTGTTGGTTCAGCCTGTATATGCTGTGATCTCAACCTGCGTATCAAGAAAAGCATTGATATCAGCGTGTCGATATTTACAGCCGAATGTTTGGCCCTATATGATGCTATGGATATCGCCTTACGTCATAAAAACCGCAATTTTATTATCTTTTCCGATTCCTTAAGCGCCCTCCAATGTTTGGAATCGGTCAGTTTTCAAGTTAAAACCAACTCGTATATCTTCGACATCAAGGAAAAATTCTTACAATTCCATCAGAACAACTCCTGCTTTGTCAAATTCTTGTGGATTCCTGCCCACATAGGGGTGCGAGGTAATGAGGAAGCTGACAATCTCGCTAAAACTGCCACCGCTTCCGAATCCATCGACGTTCAGTATGTTCCCTTTTCCGACATATCATGCCTATCCAAAATAGAGGCTCACCACCGAACCAACACTACAATCACTGCTCAAAGTTCATCCAAGGGCAAAACCTTCTTTGAGCGCTTTTATAGATCCAATCGAATTCCTTGGTTTGCCAATAATAACTTTGAAGGTCTTA
The DNA here is from genome assembly GCA_963966675.1 of Lasioglossum calceatum. Classification (NCBI taxonomy): domain Eukaryota; kingdom Metazoa; phylum Arthropoda; class Insecta; order Hymenoptera; family Halictidae; genus Lasioglossum; species Lasioglossum calceatum. Next base: position 41,784 of record CAXAAD010000283.1, on the reverse strand, counting down.
AGAGGGAATTTGTTACTACCGTTAATCGTATCAGGGCTAATCACTACAACTTGGCTGCCTCACTGGGCCGTGTAGGCATTGTTAACTATACCAACTGTAAGTGTGGTTACGAAACGGAGGACCTAGACCACGTCTTGTGGCAATGCGGCCTATTCGACGCACACAGAACTAGACTAACTGATGATCTACGCAGGATGGGGTTCTTTCTGCCCCTCAAAGCCGATATGTTCTTTTCTATACCCAACATCAGGGCGTGTTTGCGTATCTTTACGTTCTTGAAAGAATGCAACCTGCGTTTATAATCAGATATGCTAAACACTCTGCTAACAGACCCACAAACCGTAGAACTTCGAAAATAATGTGCAACTCTAAAACTCTGTAACCCAAATTATGTAATATAATGCGTATCAGGTTCAGCTGTATAGACCCCATTTCGGGGCCTGGGTAAGCTTAATAAAAAAAAAAAAAAAAAATGTGTGGCCGTACGAAAATGTAACTTCTCCGTTTCAGTTAACGGATTCATCGGTACCGTTTTGTCGAATATCGCCTCTAATTTACAACTCAGCTCGTACAACCTGTTCACGAACCACGCGGCGCATCCCTCTTTACCGCGATAAACCTGATACTCGCACAACGATTCGTCATAGCGACAATGCATGTAGTAGCCTATACTAAACGCGTGGTGATGTTGATACTGTGCGCGTGCCGCACGGTCTTGTCCTTCCTGTTCCCCAGGCAGCAGCAGGCACTCCAAGTGGGCGTAGATAACGAACGGCGCCTGTTCTTTGTTCGCGTAGTTCTTAAACCGTAACCACTTATCTTCTTCCGATATTGGAAGCGCCAGAGCACAATCATTCATCTGTTCGCAGTCGATCGTATGAATGCTTAATCTCTCCTGCGTGGGAAAATATTGCAAGCACCTGTGGGAAGGGGAAAATCATGTATTTTTGCTTGAAAGAATTTTTAAAAAAACAAAAACGTGCAACTTACCGATCGCAAATATGCTTGAGATTTTTCTTCTTGCTAAGCTGCGACGAAACCAATCGCGACAAATTTCGTATGCATGCGAAATGGCCATGCGTCTTTGCAGCATTCTGTAGAAACAGCAAGTTTACATGCCTCCTACGTTTCTTCCCAGTCAAATGAAGCGTTACACATTTCTTGCGCACCCATTCGAACACGTTCACGGAAATGTCGTTTTCTCGTTCAAATTTCCGAATGTCTTTGAACAGCATCGGCGATTGAAAACCTTCGGTTCGAAGCACCGTATTGTAGTGCGGATACGATGACAAACGCGATGGATTTACCTCGGTCGGATAGAGACCCGCCACGACCGCCCAAAAAAAGCACGCTTCGTCGTTGCTGATCACGTTCACGACCGCTCTTTTCAGCTGTATCGCTCGAGGCAAGTAGCTTGCAGCGGTGCAACCGGCTTGCTACGGCTGATAAAGTTCACAATCAAATGCAGTATCTTTGACAGCGCCCACCCGCTGTCTCGCTCCTGAAACTCTTCCAACGATGCCAAAATCGTTGGTACAACGTCTCTCTGATACCACTGTCGTAGATTGCTCGTCCGAAACAACGCGACGTTTCGCGTGCCGAAACTTTTCACGGAAACCTCGTTGGCGCGCTGCATGAATTCCGCCTCCAACGTTACGCTAACTTTCAACGACGAATGCGTATTTAAAAATTCCGTAACGCGTCCCGTGATTATTCGTTTCGCGTGCTGTAAAAATTGTTTCGGATCGATATGTTCGACGTTGATAACGATCCCGGTCGATATGCGATTTTTAAAGGCCGACTCGACATTTTCCCAACGAAGCGTCGAGGCTCTCGCGCCCCTGCGATCGTATAAACCTCTACCGACGTGTGACGAGGAAATATGATGATTCACCGAAACGTTCAAAGTTTTCATACGGCATATAGTCGATATTAAACTGAATTTCTCGCCTACCGACAATTCATTCTTTGCACAGGCTAGATAATTGACACAACACTGCAAAGACTCGATGTACGATCGATGCCACTCGCGATACTCGTCCATAGTTTTCAGCAGCATTGACATGCGAATCAAACACGCCAACATTTTTTTCAACGTTTCGATCATCTTGCTACCGCACGGTTGTCAACAAAATATTTCTTACAACTTCGATCCGTTGATGCGCCACGGTATACTTGCGAATACCGAATTCGAATAACTTTAACACGACAAACGCTTGCAACGATGGAACGTTCCGTATGACGACAATTCTCGTTCCATCGCCTCCTGTTCATTCATCCTTACCCTATACCCAACCAACCAACTACAATAACAAAGATAAAAGAAAGAGCGTTGGCTGGCTGCGCTCCTCTTACATCTTGCTGTAGATAAGAAGACATGCGAATCGAAAAGATAAAGATGGATATATCGAAACACGTTCGGACACGTTCGTTTACGCTGGTCGGCTTGGCGTTACGTTTCGCACGTTTGGGCATGAGTGTTTACGCCGGTCGGCTTGCCTTGACCGCAATACCAGGAAGCTGGCCCGAAAGAAATTCCAGGAACTGTCCTTGATAAGAGGGGATGCTGTATCATGGGTCCAGATATCTTTGTTTAGGCAACTCGATGCCAAACGATAACAATTTTTCGCCGTTGGTGATGACGAGAGATCGCTATCCCCCCTTCCCCCTCACCTTTGAACTGGGCTTACGCAATACCAGGAAGCTGGCCCGAAAGAAATTCCAGGAACTGTCCTTGATAAGAGGGATCGCTGTATATCCCCCCCTCCCCCTCGTCATCGAACTGGGCTTACGCAATACCAGGAAGCTGGCCCCGAAAGAAATTCCAGGAACTGTCCTTGATAAGGGGGATCGATGTATTGCCAACCCCTCCCCCCCACCCCCTCGCCCACAAACTGGATCGCCGTGCTGCCCCCTCCCCTCCCCCCTTCCCCTCGCCTACGAACGGGCTCGCGCTATACGCCTTACAGCGTTTACCTAATTCCGCTTTTTTAGCCCCAAAAAAGTGGTTTAGAACCCGCCTATATACCCTACTGTCATCGCTTCGTAATGTAAATCCGTCAAGCTCCAGCGATTTTGGGAAAAACAATTCTGGGAACCGCTCACTGAAGCGTGCGATCCTATTGTTTCCCCCCGAAGGATCCACCGCGCGACTTCCCCCACCAAGATCTAGATCTAGGTGGGAAGCGATCGAAATCAATCAGTTACGATCGAGACACAGGGCAGTTGAAATCAAGATTTAGTTCAGTACAGTTCATTCATACAATTCTCCCAGTTACGATCGACACACCTCTTACAAGGGAACCACGGGAACTGAAACGCGCGGATTGCAACGAATGTTTGTGTGAACGTAGCTTAAACACAATCATGAACTATCGAATTGGTTTTAGCCGCCAACGCGTACCCGTTTTCGAGATAATCGATATTGAAATGCGGAATACATCATTATATAACATGAGTGAAAGCCTCTTGTCACAGCAGTCGGTGGCCGAGCGGGTTCAGCGAACGTCTACCACGAGATTGGTCGGGGTTCGCGTCCCGCGTGTCCGGCATCTTTTTTAAATATTTTTTTTCACTTTCTTTTTTATTTTTCTACGTGCTACATATTATTTCTTATATAATAAATGACAAATAAACTAGTTTTATGATGGAAAAATATATATTTCAGTTTACAAGAAATAAACAAAAAATTAAATATGTTACCACCACGATTCTCGCGTGCACGTAGAGGGGTGATAGGTATCGAAAAAGCACCTGAAACATATGTAGTTTCTGCACCAGGAACACCGCACAAATGCTGTTGCATCCTCGTTGCAGTTGCATTTTTCTTTTTTTAAATCTTCCGGAAACGCTACCTCGTTTACGTTGGTGAAGATTTCTTTATCCGCTCGCAATTTTGAAGCGTACCACGCGTATCTGATAACATATGATAAAATATTGTTATGTTAATTATACCGTTAGAACTGCATTATTACATAAAAGAAAAGTATCTGGATATTTACCTCAACATTTTCTCATATATGGGAGCCTGCAGTTGATTGTGTATGAGGGAATGGATTTTTATGACATCCTCCCTCGATGTCAATTCCCGGTTGGATTGCAGAAGATCAGGGCAATTCTGAATATGCCGTATATAGTTTTTCACTTGGCGATAAAAGTACACATCGCACGGCTGGCATAATGGAGTGCACTTTGGAGGGATAACAGCTAACGTGCACGTAGGATATCCTTCTTCGTCCATGAATTTTGTCTGGTGCAAGGACACGGATGTCTGCCCGCTCCAGGAGTCAATAATGTACAGAAATTTGTCATTTTTCACATACGGTTTGATGACACCGTCCAAAAATTCCTCGTATGTGTCCCGCTGCAATTTTCCCGATTTTGTGGAAGTAATATACACATTGTTATATTGCTGCATGTAAGCTTCCACGTCAGCCGCAACGCGAGGGCCGAATTTTCCGGTTGTCTCTTGCAAGCATACGAAGACTTGCGGCAACAACTTCCCGGAATAAGTTATAGCGTATTGCGCCGTGTACGAGTGGGTCAATTTTGATACCTGACCCACCGCGATGCGAGTCATTTTCTCACCTTTGTACGACAGAGTACGCTGACTACTAATTCGGTACTCGCATCCAGTTTGGTCGGTGTTTATCACGAAATCAGGTGAGAAATTGTTTATCATGTTGGCCGTCTGTCTTTGAAATATTGACGCAGTCTCCAACAGCGTATCCAACGACACTATATCTTTTTGGCTGACATACTTTGTCACACGCCGTTGTGAAATTCCATGGCTCTTTTTAAAATCGCACACCCACGTGTCCGACGCAAAAAATTGAAAACTGTCGTCAATTAGGCGAAATGCGATGGTCATAGCCCACTGCTTCAGCATACGGGTTGTAACAAGAGCCAAGTTATTTCGCCTTGCCTCATCGAATCGTTCGTATACAGCATTGTTAATAATTTTCAATTTATCAACACGAGAGCCGCCTTTTAAAACATGCTTCTTCCACCTAAATAGTTGACATCTACTCTTCAGCAAACGCGTTGAACGTCGTTTTAGAGTGTTGAGCGACCAATTTGGATTTTCCTCTGCCAATTGTACTGTTTTGAGTTTTACCTCATAAGGAACTGCATCATGGGATTCTCCTGCATCGGCACTGCTCGTTGATGAAGATTCCATTCCCTCCGCAGATCTCGTTGTGCCACGAGACTCATACATGTCTGCTTCTGTAGTCAACACTTCTTCCTTGGCGAACGACATTTCTCCATACATTTCCATGAAACGTTTCATGAGCTCTCTCCCGATCAGTTCGGAACGTTTGCTTATTTTAGCACTCACTCCATCTTTTATGCACTGCATTCGGATCAGCAGCGTCCGCATATGATGTATCCCATCTGCCAGCTCCTGCTTTTGATTTTCACTCGTAGGGATGAGTAATAGATCGAACACTTCATCCTCCACATCCGGAATACATTCCACGATCGCTTTCGAACTGCTTGGTAGAGGCTCCATTGCAACGATATTGTAACGATGTTTTAAACACACAAACAATAAGAAGAAACTATGTTGTTTGATTGTAATTGTAAATGAGAATACAGTAATCGCCTTCGTTGTCCAAAAGTAGGTGTTTGCACGACCGACGATCGTGCCCGAATATTTTTTGTTTACATGTAACTGCAGACATCGCGTCGATCGCGCCGAGCGAGACTTCAATAGAAAGCCGAACATAGAGAAGGACAGAATGAAATACGGATCGCGTGAACGAAGCGTGTCATCGTCAACATCCGTGTCCTTGCACCAGACAAAATTCATGGACGAACAAGGATATCCAACGTGCACGCGAGAATCGTGGTGGTAACATATTTAATTTTTTGTTTATTTCTTGTAAACTGAAATATATATTTTTCCATCATAAAACTAGTTTATTTGTCATTTATTATATAAGAAATAATATGTAGCACGTAGAAAAATAAAAAAGAAAGTGAAAAAAAATATTTAAAAAAGATGCCGGACACGCGGGACGCGAACCCCGACCAATCTCGTGGTAGACATTCGCTGAACCCGCTCGGCCACCGACCGCTGTGACAAGAGGCTTTCACTCATGTTATATAATGATGTATTCCGCATTTCAATATCGATTATCTCGAAAACGGGTACGCGTTGACGGCTGAAACCAATTCGATAGTTCATGATTGTGTTTAAGCTACGTTCACACAAACATTCGTTGCAATTCGCGCGTTTCAGTTCCCGTGGTTCCCTTGTCAGTTACGATCGACACATCTCTCAGTCACGATCGTCACTTCTCTCAGTCTCGATCAAGACACAGTCGAGTTCAGATCAAGATTCCAGTCAGTCGAGTTCATTCTTACAATTTCTCAGTTACGATCGATATTGTACAAATTCAGTGCTAGTCGAGACTTCACACAGAATCAAGCAAGAGTTAATCGTCATCGAACATTCGTTCAATTCCCGCGGAATATTTATTCCGCTGCCAACAAACAACCTGCACAAGGATCGGAGCTCCTCCCAGAACAGTTCTCATTGATGAAACGAATCGGGACGCTATAAATTATTTATAGTTGGTACACGTTATCTGAAAGAACGCAACCTTTTCCTTAATCCTCTCTTCGACTCGCGAGGGGGCTTTAACGAGGAAACAACGCAGTTGTTAGGTTGACGTGAACGTGCGTGTCGTGAAATACAGTGGCGAGAGTGGAAGTGATAATCGCGTACCCGACCCGACGTTTCCATCTCTCGAACTAGGCGGACTTGGTCTAGCCGTTCGAGCCAGCGATCCAACCCCGAATTAGGCGGACTTGGTCTAGCCGTTCGGGTTCCCTCCTCATTCACGGTCAGGCGGACTTGGTCTAGCCGGCCGAGAATTCCTGAAATCCGGTCTCTAACCTCCGAAACAAGCCGTCACTCTCGGTCACTTTAGTGTAGAAAACTCTCGCGGATCGAAGCGGCGCGATATTCCCTCCACGTTGCAGCGAATCGCGAACGTAAAATCACAAATTCTAAGAATCCTCACATTATTCCTTTTAACGCCGAATTTCGGACGTAACATTATAATACATATTCTTTTTTTCGTCGCTTTCTTGCTCGTTTGACTCCTTGTCAGTTTTTTGTAGTTCATCTTCATCTTCATATTCATGTTCGCTTATTGTTATTGTTGGTGTATCTTCTATGAATCTCACATTTCTGCTTACAATAATTCTACCATCTACCAGTATTTTATATCCTACATCTGTGTAGCCAATTAATGTCCCTTTAACTGCTTTGGGATTCAGCTTTGACGTTCTACACGTCTCAGGTACTCTCACGTAAGCGACACTCCCGTATAAGTGCAAGTTTGATACATCGGGTTTCTTCCCAAACACGATTTCGTATGGAGTTTTCTTTAAGACAGTATTTGCCGGCAGTCTATTTCCCAAATAAACTAAAGTGACAACGCATTCCGGCCAATAGGTTTTACTTAGTTTTGCTTCTTCTAAGAGGCATCTTGTACGGTTCATGACTGTCCGATTGTACCATTCTGCAACACCGTTTAAGGGTAGATTCATACTTCACCGATAACGATAATCGGTTCGCTATCCTTACCCAGGTTTTAAGTGGGACAGTCCTGATCTGAGCAACAACGACTTTTTGGCGACGATACTTTTCGTCGAGTCGGTGATGCCATATATCTCCAGCGGGTTGACGGCTCCCTGCTGTGCGTGGCAGAAAAAAAAGGTTTTTATGGGATCCACAACTCCTTAGGTAAACTATCGGTAGCTCGCCTTTACAACATGATGGGACTAGGAAATGTTGCTGCCATTTGTTGAACTCTTCTTCTTAAATAATGATTTCAAATAATAATTAGGAAATATATTAGACATATCTTTGTTCTGCAAATTTTTCCATCGGTTCAAATGTGAAACATATTTTTAAAAATATGGTCGCATTTTTTCTACGATTCTTCCTCTTTGAAATTCCGTTTTTTCTATTATTTTGTAACAACTTTCAGGTAACCTGTCAATTTCCGTATCCCAATGACTAATTAGCATTGAAATGCGACAGAACGTTCCTTCGAACCTAATATACGATATCAAATCTTATTTCAGATACACCGGAAAATAATAAAATATTCATTTTAGGGAAACCAATAGTGTCGTTTCGCCTAGAAATGTCATACGGCACACATGAGATGTGAAACACTCCAGTAACTACAAACAGCTGTCAGGTTTGAATTTTGCTTGTTGTTTCGGGCCCATAAACTTGCTGAATATTCTTTAGACATTCTGAAATAAGGGTCGACAGCGTTTGTCCTACAATTACACCTTTCACGTAGTGAAAAAACATTTTTTATTTGTTTATGTCCAACGAGTAGTCCAATACATTGCCCCGTACGTGCGATAGGGGAACAGCGTTACCGCCCACTGCTAGGCGATTGTAGGGGGTGGCAAGACGCTATCTCGTATGGCTCCGAACTGGTGACATTGTATTGATGCGAGCCTGAGAAGAAGCCTTCCCAGATAAGAGTACGATGATGTGTCTAGGTTCGAATGCGCAGCAGATTGGGTCAGAGTGGAGGAGGCAGGCCTCGTTTCACACGCATTTTCGACTGTTGTCGAATTTTATTGGCAACAGTGGCCATGCGTACTATGCAGCATGCAGCGTCGAAGTCTAAACATTGGGACTACGGGCGCGGCTGTAGTGGGGATTCGGCGACTTTATGATAGGCGCGATTTGTTTAGGTGTCGTTCCCGGGGCTGTTCTCAATGGAGAGATTTACGACAGGTCATTACTATTGAGCTGGAAGTCGGCAGTTTCTCGGACAGCTCGTGTTGACTGTTAAGTAATTTGTAGGCACCCCGACTTCTCTAAATTATGAACCTTGCTCTTTTTACAAATTTTTCATATACACCTGTGACACAGATTTAAAATGTACGTTTAGTAAATTTGTGTCAGCTGGTATCTGACACAGTAAATATTCTGATAGTACATTCGATAAAGGTTCGTGATCATAGTGAAAAAGGAATTAGTCCCACATTTGCACAGATCGATGCGTAAAAACATAACTAAGTATACAGTGACTCCCATTAATATTCGAACGCTCTCAAAAAAAAAACGATAACTTTGCTAATATTGGACTATGCGATTTGAACTTTTCTGTGAAGCTAGATCAATTAGTTTACTACAGGATGTGAAAAGAAATTTTCACGATTAGCTTCTGTCCGTTCCAAGTTCCAAGGAAAATTTCCCGAGGAAACGCTCATAAATGCCCTATGTTCATAAATTTTTTGGCAGGTCAAAGGTAGGATACATATGATTTATATAGATCCACACAACGTACTTTCCAAATTTTCAATGTGGGTGATGTGGGTCCACCTAAAAAAGTTGCGAAATACAACTTTTAGTATGTTCTCTGCAATTCTGACCAATTGCAAATAATTGGACCAACTTTTCAAACAACATCCAAGTCGCAGGGTCCAACAATAAACAAGCCATCGCACAGTAGGGTGTTTGGCCCGAAAAGTCAGGAAAAAAACTATTTCAGCGTTATTTATGGGCTCAAGGTCGTAATATAGTAAGTCGTTCAATTCACTTATCGTCAGCTGTAACATTATGAAATCGAAAAAGCATTTCCACATTTCAAAAATCAAACTGGTTGGAAAAGCTGGAAAAAATTATTTTTACATGTTAAAGTATGGTGAAATAATGTAATTTATTATTGTAATACGAAATATGTACATAATATTAGTAAATAATATTGTTTTTATATATTTCTGCGCGTCCCCACCGTCAACGTTTTTCAGGACGGCAACGTACTGAACGAACCAGAACGTTCAGAACCTCCACCGGAGTTGTTTCACGAATTGTTTCACCGTACAGTTAAATTCCTTAACAACGTATTCCCCACCTATTAGCACGACGAACCCTGAAAAGTTCCAGGTAAAATAGCTTTTTAAATAAATGTTATATTCTGTCTTCGTGCCCGCCGATATATCGGAACAGTATTCTCCCTCGAGAATACCCACCGACTTTACGGAAGCTTAAGGTACCCGATCCAGATTTGACCTCGAAATTAGTTTGAGCTCCGTCCAGTAGGGGAGCTGGATACAATTTCTACAGTTGAATGTCGAGAAGTACAGCAGCGCCAACGGGACACTGCATCAGAAATGTTGCCGGTAAGTCAGGTTTCATCACGCCTGCTTACAGAGCCTCCCGGGCAGATATCAAGATGCCGAATAATGTAAATTACGCCTCGGAAACGCAAAAGTAGACCACTTTCGCAAGCTCCAGCGCTAGATTGATCTTTTATCTATCGATTCTGACTACGTAGGGCCCCCAAATGTGCATTAGCGAGACGTGATTAGTCACGGGCTGGACCATCGCACAACGCGCCTAGGCACACGTACGCGCTGCCCGAGCGGTGTGTGTGTGAGTGCCTCGCGCGGTACGGTGTCGTGCCTGCAGAGCCTCCCGGGCAGATATCAAGCTGCCGAATAATGTAAATTACGCCTCGGAAACGCAAAAGTAGACCACTTACGCAAGCTCCAGCGCTAGATTGATTTTTTATCTATCGATTCTGACTACGTAGGGCCCCCAAATGTGCATTAGCGAGACGTGATTAGTCACGGGCTGGACCATCGCACAACGCGCCTAGGCACACGTACGCGCTGCCCGAGCGGTGAGTGTGTGAGTGCCTCGCGCGGCACGGAGTCGTGCCTGCAGAGCCTCCCGGGCGGATATCAAGCTGCCGAATAATGTAAATTACGCTTCGAAAACGCAAAAGTAGATCATTTTCGCAAGCTCCAGCGCTAGATTGATCTTTTATCTATCGATTCTGACTACGTAGGGCCCCCAAATGTGCATTAGCGAGACGTGATTAGTCACGGGCTGGACCATTGCACAACGCGCCTAGGCACACGTACGCGCTGCCCGAGCGGTGAGTGTGTGAGTGCCTCGCGCGGCACGGAGTCGTGCCTGCAGAGCCTCCCGGGCGGATATCAAGCTGCCGAATAATGTAAATTACGCTTCGAAAACGCAAAAGTAGATCATTTTCGCAAGCTCCAGCGCTAGATTGACCTTTTATCTATCGATTCTGACTACGTAGGGCCCCCAAATGTGCATTAGCGAGACGTGATTAGTCACGGGCTGGACCATTGCCTAACGCGCCTAGGCACACGTACGCGCTGCCCGAGCGGTGAGTGTGCGCCACACACTCTCACTCGAGATCACCAACGTAGCATCATCGTCAGCCGTATAACCATATAAGTTACCGGCAACACTTCTCATTCTCTGTTTTACCGATACAGTGACTGAATCCGGGTGACTGTCGTGACTGAATGATGTGAAACAGACGTAAGCGCTCGTAGCGGAAAAAATGCCGAAGCTGTACTTTCACAGAACGAATCCTTTTGAGGTGTATTTCTGCGGCGTGACGAACTGCTGTTTTAAATAGGTATGGTTTAACATAATAATCGTTGCATTGACATTGTATGTGTCCCCGCTAGCGCTGGAGCTTCCAACCTTTTCTATAAAGATCCTACTTCTCTCGATATTTAAGAAAATGTATGTCTCTTGACAGTGGCAGCACTGTCGCGCCGCCAGTGCTTCTCGCCGCTGCGCTACAAGCTGCCGAATAATGCAAATTACGCCTCGGAAACGCAAAAGTAGACCACTTTCACAAGCTCCAGCGCTAGATTGATCTTTTATCTATCGATTCTGACTACGTAGGGCCCCCAAATGTGCATTAGCGAGACGTGATTAGTCACGCGGGCTGGACCCTTGCAACCTTGTATACGTATACAGTATCTAGCGGTGTGTGAGTGTGCCACCACACTCTCGCTCGAGTTGGATCGGCACCCTTAAGCATTGGCATCTCCTGAGGTGTAGAGGGGAGTCAGGGGTACTAGGAACCCCTGGGGTTCGGGTAGGAACCCCTGGGGTTCTTGGCACTTGGCCTTTGTTCGAGCATCTCGAACCGGCCTGAGGTTGCCGTAGAATCGGGTCGCTAAAACATGAACTAGCAAGACCGACACGATTATCGTTCCTATGAAGTATGAATCGACCCTAACTCATGCGTATGAGGAGGGCATGACCTAATGTAGAAACCCTGTTGTTTCGCGAATGTATAGAAATTTTTGTTAATGTATTCTAAACCATTATCACATCGCAGTTGTTTAATTTTCCTACCAGTTAGATTTTTCATTATGTTATAATATTCTACAAAATGATCGAATACTTCACTTTTATGTTTCATGCAATAAACTACTGCAATTTTACTAAAGTCGTCTATGAAAGTCACAAAGTATCTTTCACCTTTACGACCTACAGGCGTTAACGGCCCGTGCACATCGATGTGAACTATCTCTAACAGATCAATGGCTCTATCTCTATTATTCTTAAACTTTAAATTTGTCATCTTATTTCTTAAACATACTTCGCAGCTACTTAGTTCGTTTTCGATTCTTTTCGGAAGACCCTTTGCAAGTTGTTCCTCACACATTAGTTTTAAGTTTGAAAAACTTGTATGTCCCAACATTCGATGCCATTTTTCTTGTTTGGGCATATTCATTATACTTACATACGTTCTCGGTTTAACATTTTGTCTCACATCCGTGTAACAGGATAATTCATACAACCTATTTTTCTTATAAGCCATTGCAATTAAATTTCCAGCCTGAGACACAATTTTCGCTTCATCTTGACAATATTCAATTGGGATATTCTAATCAGTTATGTTTGAAACACTTAATAAATTATGTCTCATGCTTGGTACATAGTAAACATCTTTGACATCAATTATATTACATTTTCCATCAATATTAAACATAATCAAAATATTACCTTTTTTATTTGAATGAAGTGAATGTCCATCGCCTACTTTTACATTTATCGGATTCTCAATATTCTCACAACTGGCAAAATATTTATCAGAATTTACAATGTGATGTGAACATCCGCTGTCCAAAAGCCAAGTTAACGTTTTGTCCCAATTTGACCAGTCTTTTGCGTCCACAGTCATCACTTCTACACTAAATGTATATTCTTCCTCAGGTTTTTCCATTTTCGATACATCAGCCACCATTTGTGTACCGTTCTTCTCCCTTGTATAATAATTTCCCGATCTGCAATATTGTTGGATATGCCCAATGCGGTTGCATTTAAAGCATCTTGGTTGCCTTTCGTAGTTATTTCTTTCTTGAACTCGACCTCTCCCTTGGTTATCTTGTTTGTATGTATTGTTGCCAGTTGAACCTGGCCGAGTCCATTTATTTCTACCATTGTATGACTGGGAAGATTGAAATGTGCGGTTCGCACCACTATATCTCCCGCGAGTATGAGTCTGGAAAGCTTGAAACGTACGATTTGCTTCAGTGTCTCTTTCATTACCACCTTTCTTCTGGTATTTCAGCGTGAGCTTTGTTTTGACATATTCAATTTTGTTTTCATCTATAGGCAAAGCATCAACTATATCCACAATATGCGACTGACTTTCTGGTATCGCTAATAGGAGGTAATTCAACTTATCTTCTTCTGTGACGTTTTCTCCAGCATTTTTCAGCTCGTTCACCAACTTTTCAAAATCATTAAAGAAATCCATAGGACTCTCTGTGTCTTTCATTTTTAAATCCAGTAATTTTCGTTTGCACAGGAGCTTCATTGTAATATTCTTTACTAAGTACGTTTCATCTAATTTTTTAACCATATCCCTTGCCGTAGATGCAGAGATTATTAATTCCAGCTGTGTATTGGTGACACTATTAACCAAATAGTTTTTAGCCTTTATTTCCTTCCTTTTCCAATGCGTCTCAGTGATCTCAGCTGGCCTAGTTTCTTTCAAAATCACTTCAACGCATTCTTTCATGTCCAGGAACAACAGTAACCTGTATCTCCATTTATCATAACCTTTTCCATCAAAGATCTGCAATTTAAATTCATCCTTACTCTCAGACATTTCAAGTCCTACCTTTATTCAAATGCAGGGTATTTGCAAACGCTAACTTTTTTCTATTGCGTCTTTAATCAAATTTTTCGACTTCACGCGCTCGTGTTCCTTTAACCTCACTTTTAGCACGTGTTACGTAACCTTACTTCCTCTCTCACCAATTGTTTCGCACAACCTAGTTTCCGTGCCACATATATTTTCCGAAACAATTTAATTTAGCAACCACGCTCTGCTACCATGTTAAAATTCTTCTATTAGCGTGGAGGTGAGAGGTAAACGCCACGTGCTGAGCTTCACTTTTATATTTTCCGTAATGTACACTTAATACAATGAAACGATTGTGTCGTTATAACTCTAACAAAAAGAGCACTTTTTAAATGAAAATATTATCCTTACAGAATTTTATTTCTACGCCTTTTACTTGACATGTGGTCACGGTTGACTTTATACATCGAGCGTTTTATCGTGAGTGAATCGAACGACGGTTCGATCTTTTAACGGTTCGTGCGCGAACGATGATTGGCCACTGTGCCAACTAACTAGATACAGGCTTGCCACACACAAAATCACTGTTACAATTTTAACAGAACCCTGTGACCATGTCGAGCTATTCAGATTCGCGAGATCGTGATCTCGTAGCCTTCATTTATTAGCGTTATTTTGTGTGACATCTCCGGATGTCTGGCGCCCCAAAGACGAACGTGTGATCGTTTAATACGTCTTGAAGCCCGCGAGAACACGTTTTATCACGGGTGGACTGGGCCCAGCACGGTCGGACCCAGCCTGGCTATCACGTCTGTAAAATCCCGAAGTGGATTGTTTTCCGCCTCTCTATACGAGACCCGGAAAAGAAACCACGTAATAAAGTTTTGATATGAATAATCTATTACCAAAAATTTTGTAAAGGCTTATACAGCTTGACAAATCTAGCATTGCGGCTGACCAGAACATAGGCATGCGCAGACAAAAACAAAGACCGCACATGACGAGAGAAGAATGCAACATCTGAACGGTAAAGTACATACCTCGTCAAAAGTGCGTACTGTCCGTTATTTCTTACAGCAGTAAACATACGAAAGTAACTGTTTATATGTTTGTGTGAATACACTTGTGTCACTTTACTTTTTAACTGGACTGTCGCCGCGTGCATCGTTAGACAGGTGACGATCAGTTGCGAGGCTCCGTCTACCTACCATTGCGCAGCGGGGACATTTCCCCTTGCGGGGGACATTCACCCGCAATGCTAGATTTGTCAAGCTGTACATTTATACGTATGTTTCATTCATTTGTAATAATTATACGATATGGAAAAATATTTGAGTTCAATATACAGGGTGTCCCAAAATTCCTTCAACAGCCGAAAATGGGTGGTTCCTGACGCCATTTTATGCGACATTTTCCTTAACAATCATGGCCGCCGCGGCTTTGTTTAGGAGTTATTAACGAAAAACACGGACCAATCAGAGCGCGCCCTCGCCCGCTGCGCCGACAGGCGAGTGTCGGTGGTGCGCCGTGCATCGCAACGAACAAGAGTTTCTCTCGATTATGTGAATCTTCTCCAATTTCGATGAGCATTGGATATGTTGTCAAGACCATGATTCTGAACAACATTTCCCTTTAAACTTTTTGGCGATCGGCTTTAGTTTACGAGATAATCGTAAAAAAAGAGAAGAAGCAGAAACTGTTTGAATGAAAAACTTACGTGTTCAGCCGTAAATCAATTTGCTGCTTCGAAATGTGTGTCACTGGGTCACTCAGTGACGAACTGCACGGATGTCTTCAGGTATACGACAGTACTGAAAGCTAAGGGACGTACGGCCAGGTCGACGAACTGCACAGCTGGTGATAGATTGTTGGTATACCAAAACCTAAGACCTAAGGCGTAAAGGATGCGCGGTCAAGTGGACGATCCAGAATTTCACTTTCAGTTTCGAATCGATAAATAATTCGTATGTTTATTTCACACAGATGCCTTGAAATTTTACCACACTCACGATCACTGTTCACATTTGTCAACACATAATTATGCACTAATAACAATTGCCATATCCCTTGTAATGCTGCACAAATGACAACAATCAGGTAATGCGATCACTAGACTGCGGATTTCATGCATTTGCAGCAAAAATGAGTAGGTGCATATTCAGACAGTAGAGAGATGAAAATAATTTAAAAACACCAATGTATTATTTTCAACTTTTTAAAATGATTACAGTAAGAATCAAATATCTGTCTGGTTCCTGTCCCTTGTAACAGCAGCAGGCAACATCCATTTTGCATAAAGATCCGCAGTCTAGTGATTAGTTTAAATATCACTATGAAAAACACAGCTAACAGCAACCGTTAGTTTGAAATGATAAGTCTTTGGAGATGTTCTCTCTATCGCGGCACGAACGACACTAATCTTCCGCAAGATTTTTCTGAAGAATTTAGGAAGGGCATTATGCAAGTCGAAGTTCGAAATGCACGCTGTAGCACGTTTACGAAAACGACGGGACGGTTAGACGAAAAACAGGATACGAGAAGGACCGCTGTAAGATTTATGGCAATCACATGTTTAGTTTTTCCTGCAGATTGGTACGCGGAGTCGATGGGTAACCGTTCGAAAACGTCGTCTGTCCTTCTTTTAGAAAGTTTCTCAAGGGAGGTATAGGACAATAGGGATGCTACGCTGACCTGACATTTTTACCTCATGCTGGGTAAACGTGCTACAGCGTGCATTTCGAACTTCGACACGCATAATGCCCTTCCTAAATTCTTCAGAAAAATCTTGCGGAAGATTAGTGTCGTTCGTGCCGCGATAGAGAGAACATCTCCAAAGACTTATCATTTCAAACTAACGGTTGCTGTTAGCTGTGTTTTTCATAGTGATATTTAAACTAATCACTAGACTGCGGATCTTTATGCAAAATGGATGTTGCCTGCTGCTGTTACAAGGGACAGGAACCAGACAGATATTTGATTCTTACTGTAATCATTTTAAAAAGTTGAAAATAATACATTGGTGTTTTTAAATTATTTTCATCTCTCTACTGTCTTAATATGCACCTACTCATTTTTGCTGCAAATGCATGAAATCCGCAGTCTAGTGATCGCATTACCTGATTGTTGTCATTTGTGCAGCATTACAAGGAATATGGCAATTGTTATTAGTGCATAATTATGTGTTGACAAATGTGAACAGTGATCGTGAGTGTGGTAAAATTTCAAGGCATCTGTGTGAAATAAACATACGAATTATTTATCGATTCGAAACTGAAAGTGAAATTCTGGATCGTCCACATGACCGCGCATCCTTTACGCCTTAGGTCTTAGGTTTTAGTATAACAACAATCTATCACCAGCTGTGCAGTTCGTCGATCTGGCCGTACGTCCCTTAGCTTTCGGTACTGTCGTATACCTGAAGACATCCGTGCAGTTCGTCAGTGAGTGACCCAGTGACACATATTTCGAAGCAGCAAATTGATTTACGGCTGAACACGTAAGTTTTTCATTCAAACAGTTTCTGCTTCTTCTCTTTTTTTACGATTATCTCGTAAACTAAAGCCGATCGCCAAAAAGTTATAGGGAAATGTTGTTCAGAATCATGGTCTTGACAACATATCCAATGCTCATCGAAATTGGAGAAGTTTCACATAATCGAGAGAAACTCTTGTTCGTTGCGATGCACGGCGCACCACCGACACTTGCCTGTCGGCGCGGCGGGCGAGGGCGCGCTCTGATTGGTCCGTGTTTTTCGTTAATAACTCCTAAACAAAGCCGCGGCGGCCATGATTGTTAAGGAAAATGTCGCTTAGAATGGCGTCAGGAACCACCCATTTTCGGCTATTGAAGGAATTTTGGGACACCCTGTATTTTCTCATTATACTACATAAATGGTAGGGGCGCATGCCAGGTTGTTGCCACAGGCGCCGAAGCGGCTAGTTCCGGCTCTGATGTCAGTATCCCTGGCCGTTCTGGAATTTTGCGAATATATATTTATCGCGGTTACCATATTAAAAACGGAACTGGGAAAACTATTTATTTCCTCATCTTTTTCTAATAACAGTTGTTCGATCTCGTCGCATGGTACATTATTAATAACAACTGGAGCTTTAGAAACCGTATTTGAAGATAAATTTTCGTATCGCCTCCACGTATTTAATACATGTTCAGTGGCAATATCTTTTTGTGCATTATTCAATAAATTTTTGTATCTTGGATCTAAAAATACCGACGTTAATAAATATTTATTTTTTAGGAGCTCGTGCTCGCGGTTCTTTATCGAATCTAGTAATAATTTTGCAAAGCTATTATTCATTTTTTCCAAATTTAATTTAGTCTGCAGCCAGATAATATAAAAATCTCCCATTAAGAGCTCCTGATATTGCATCTTATCCGTTGCAAGTTTTGCGGGTTCAAGAACAAATATCAGTTCTTGAACGACTTTCCAGTCGGCTTCGGACAACGTTACATCTTTAATTTCTACACAAAAATCTTATAAAGTTAATAATCTTTTCAACATGTAGAAGGTGGAATTCCATCTAGTGGGGCAATCCAAGACGGGCTTGCACAGTTTAAAATTTTTTATTAGTACATATACGGTAGGATTGCGGAGTTTCCTCACGAGCTCGCGAATTTTTTGCATCAGACATTCAACGTTAAAGCTCTGTGATGCATCTTGAACCGCAAGTTGCAACGTGTGTGCAACACACCGTACCCCTATTAAATGCGTATTAGCTCCCTCTGACGGAAATAAATTTTCGCCTTCTAAATAAAAGTTATGACTGTCTCCCAAATCTTCTAGATCATCGGGATCCTCTTCCTCCCTTAACAGACGAATCATTTTTAACATGGTAGCACCACTGTCCGTCGTAATCGAATAAACGTTTTTCGCGGACAGATTATAATCTTTTAACACGTCAATAACAATATTTCTTACATTTTCGCTACAATGTCTTACGAATGTCTCCTGCAGTGCCAACGTCCTGAGCAGTGTAGCCAGACGATGCGGCTCAACGGCTCAAGTGGCCCCTTACGTCTCCGTCCCTCGCCAAGATGCATGCCTCCGCTATCCCCACTCTTACCACTACCGCTGGCGCGACCGAGTCGGTAGCATGCTACCGCTCTCATTCTAGCACTCGGTCGCGCCAGCGGTAGCGGTAAGAGTGGGGATAGCGGAGGCATGCATCTAGGCGAGGGACGGAGACGTAAGGGGCCACTTGAGCCGTTGAGCCGCACCGTCTGGCTACACTGGTCCTGACAATTATTTTCTGTTTTTTTTTACATATTGTATATTAATCCCTAAAAATGATCTAAACTGACGAGTTACTCCGTCAATTTTTATTGAAATTAACTTGTTCTCCATCTCCTCTCTTATAGTACTTCGTACTTTAGTCGCTTGTTTCATAGTGGCCTGCCATAACGAACCCTGTCGATGGAGCTGAACTCGAACAATCCGAAGAAGACGGTCCTGACGATCCTGAAGACGCCAAACGGAAAGAGGAATCTTTACTGATTCTTCTTCTTTTCCTCATTTCTTTCGCCATGGTGACAATGGTAAATTCATTGGGGTGGTGGTATTGGAGGTGCCGCGTCAAATTGGCTGCATGATTCCCAGTTATCTGGATGGTGCATCCCTCAATGAGGCATGCGGATTTATAAGTGTCTACGTTGAATAAAAAATATTGACGGGCTGGATGCTCCATTATTGGGAATAGTGTTTAAGCTGCAAGAAAGTCAATATGTATGTATAAATTCACAATACACACACAATATATGTATACACCAGATACACTCAATATACAAGATATACACTATACACAATAGAAACACGATGTACACAACTCACCTTGTTAACTTTCTCAAATTTGGTTCACGAATTTCACGCAGAAGAATGAACGAGTGTTATTGTCGCGGTTCTCTTTGTAACGGTCCTGGTTTGTCGGTGACGGCTTCCTCGCGGCGGTACTCTTCGGTGCTGATTTAGCTCGCCGATCCAGGGTTCTAAACGTCGAGGGGAATGTTCGGCGCGGGGAACGGAGTCGGTACTGGGTATCGTAAATAAAGAGACAGTGATTTGTAACGAAACGGCGGCTCGCTGCCTGTAGGATACGGTATTCCTCGGATACGGAGATTTGGTGCGTGATGCTCGGGGATACGGTGTCCGCGGGACGATACAGCCGATCGCGGGGGTAAGCACTGGAACGATGCACTCGGTGGTGTTACCTGGATCTGGAGGGGTTTGATCGTGGCCAGCGCCGTGATCGCCCTACCTCGGCCGGATTTGGGTCTTCAATGTCGGTGACGCACCGTTCATCAAATTTCCTCCGGACAGTCCTTCGGTGAGCTTAAAAAGGAGACGCACCTAGTCTCGCTCAACCGATCTCGTGGACGACTCGCCGCACGAGGGTATAGGTGACGCACCGGGGTGTTCAAGGTGGAACACGGTTCGCACCGCGGAATCAGGATCCCGACGACGAGAGTTCGCACGGCAAACGGGCTCTGTCACGTCGCCTGCCGTTCGCGAGAACGAAGGGCAACCGCACTCGGGAAATTATGGCCACACGACCGGGCCACGTCTCGGTCGCGCGGGACGTGGTCCTCCCGGGACAAAAGATCTCTCGTCGATTCGGATCGGAAAGGAAGAAATTTCGAGTTCACGCGAAATCGGGCGCCAGGCACGAGGTCGTGCCAGTGTTCTGAATAGCTCACGTCACGATTCTCGATCGTATTCCGAATCGGCGAGGATCTACACGGCCGGAGATGGCCACGTGAACGGCCTGACTGATACTCACAACGGTAGTGAAGGGCTGGTAGCCGATGCAAAGACTCGGTAATAATATCGCGGTTATAGTCGCACGTGCGTTTACGGTAGATCAAGATGGCCTACTGACCCAGTTCGAGCCGGCTCGTGAACGCGGAAGCGAGGCGTCCCCCTCTCCCGCGATTATCTCCGCTGAGGCGACGCTCGGACCTATCGCGTGGCTCCTGGCCGCAGGTACGGAGCGATGACAGTCGGACCCGGGCACTCGGTAATTCTTGAATTTACCGGGGCTCGGCCGATATCGTAACGTCGGCGGGTAGGAGTGGACCTGAGCCGTCCGGAGCTGCTCTCATGACAATTTCCGGGCGATACGTCGACGAGGGTGAGCAGATGGTCGTGCTTTCGTTCCGTTAACCTCGTCGGCTGCTCCAGGTTGATGGACTTGGGCTCTGACCAATCCTCGCCGTCTTCCTCACTCGCGATCTGCAGCGATATGTGCTCCGGGCGTCTTCGCCTCGGGATCCTGGCCAATCAGTGGCCGGAGACAGGCTCTGGTTCTCCTTGATATCGTGGTAGCTGAAACTCCATGTCGCGCCTAGCGGCGCGACATTTGAACGCGATAATTTCGTTCTTTATTGGCCTCGGACGTCCCAGGAAGAGCGATCGCCATGGTCGCGCTCGCTACGGCTTTGCCAAAATGTGACCCGGTCTTCCGTTAGGGTTCGGATTGACGTTGGCAAAATGTGCCACGTCACAGCTCATAATCGGCGGGTACTGGAATGATACTTGGAGAGTAGGATTTCGGGTAGGATGGTGTCCTAGATAGCTCTAGGCAGACTCCGGTGATTTTACGTGTTCTCGACGGCTTTTATAGGAGTTGCTTGGTGGCAAGGGACGGTGGTGCGGTGCGGTAATTTGGTAATGACGTAGCTATTTTGTAAATTTGACTCTGGACTCCCGTTGGGACAAGGTCCTAGGTGCGGGAATAGTGCGGTACGGGCGGTATTGTTGTGTTGACGGGGAGCCGGCGGGGTGTTACGCGGTTCGAGTTTCGCGTATGACAGGTAGAGGTTTGACAGGGGTTTTCTTAGTAACAGGCCGGCGTTATGCAGGTAAATAATAAATAGAAGATAATAATAATAAAGACATAGTCCGCCGGATATTTCTTGAATACCATAGACAAAACTTATCAATTTGTGGTCTGGGTTTCTACAAAGAGCGGAGATCGGTGATCGAGCTATTAATCTGTGAACTCCCAAAAAACGACTGTGGCAGACGCCGGCAAATCGGACACTCTCTTCTTAAAAACAATAGAATAAACATTAAAAGAACGTGGAACAGAAGAGCATCTGCAAAAGAGAATGTTAGACAGAAGAAGAAAACGACAAAAAAAGACGGCGGCGAATCGGACACTCTGTTTTTAAAAACAATAAAATCAACATTAAAAGAACGTGGAACAGAAGAGCATCTGCAAAAGAGAATGTTAGACAGAAGCAGAAAACGACAAAAAAATAGACAGAGAAATGAAATAACAAACCATGGTTCCAAACATGGCCATCCACACATGCATACCGTCAATACCGTCTCACACACACATGAGCTCACATTATACTGCCGCTAATGAAAAATAAAAACGATCTCCTGAAAGGGGAGAAGGTCTGTCATGAAGGCCAGGTGTAGGTTTTTTTAATTTAAACAATTATCTCAACAATACATTGTTATTGAAATAATAATTAAAGTAATGAATATAGAAAAGTTTTTGTGCATTATGAAAATTTATTTATTTAAACATTTGTTTTAACAATAAATCAGTATTGGATTATTCGACAGTTCTAACTCGAACTCATTCTGACTTCGGTTCTCGAAACCCAGGTAACCCGGTTTGATCTCGGTTACTCGGGTTACGAGAACCGAACCAGGTTTGGTATAGGATTCGCATCCTTGATGGAAATAAATTATAAAATTTAACTTTTTCTACACACAATTATTTCAACAAAAAACTGTTATTGAAATAATAATGAGAGTAATGAATAAATTAATCAAATTATAAAAATACGTCTATTTGAACAATTGTTTCAACAATACGATGTTATTGAAATTTGAAATAATAATGAAAGTGATGAACATACCCAGATAGCCAAGCGTGGCCCGAGCACGTGGCGAGCGGAGTGGTGCCGGACAGGTGGGGGACACATCGTTCCAAACCGCCGCTTTAGAGTGCTCGGCACTGCTCGGAGCTATGGGTGGAGGGAATCTGGCGGGCATGCCCCAGCCCGCCACCGGCTCAGTACCTATGGTCATAGTCGCAATCGCACGTGGCCGGAATCTCCCGTCAGACCACGAGGCCGGCAGCTACTTCGGGCCACGTGGAAGGCACCTGAAGGCACCTCGTGGATTCCACTGGATTTTGGGTGGAGCGGCGGATGCCGTTATACAGGGCAGCACCGTCGGTGACGTTATGTCGGTAATGTCGGTGAAATGAATTTCTACACATCGTACAAATATGTAGCGGTCTTCCTTTTTACCGACAATTCCAAATACCGATTGCCGGTTATGAACGAATATTCTAAATATTAATAATAAACCCCATATATAATGTTAAATTTTATTTATTCTGTTATATATCTATATTATTTTTCCTAGACTGCGGATCTTTGTGCAAAATAAAAAAATTGTCTGCATCGATTGCAAGAATGCAAGAGATGGAAACTAATAAATTGAATGTTACACTTCTTCCCCCTTTGCCCCGTACCATTTTCTTTGCAGTTACATTAAGATTAAAACTACACATAAACCAATAAACTAGTAATATACATTAATTATCCACTAATACGCACAGTTACACGAATTAATATTCGGACGCTCTAAACAAGACGATAACTTTCTTAATATTGTGCTGTACGATTTGAATTTTTTTGGGAAGCTAGGGCAATTACTTTACTATAGGATGTGCAATTTTTTTTTAAATAGCAATTGATCGGAATTGTGGAAAAAATACTAAGACTTGCGTTTTACAACTTTTTAATGTGGGCCTATATTGAAAATTTTAAAAGTACGTTTCGTAGGTCTGTATAAATAATATGCACTGTGAAAGTTTCATCGAAATCGGTTGACGCGGGAGAAAACGACAGGTCTTCAAAGATGTAAGAATTCTTGGTTATAGGCTGCAAATCTGGGATTTTTACCATCTTTAAACGTTTGTAGCTCATTGCAACGTCCATCGATTTTGACGAAATATTCGGAATATGTTTGGTCGACACAGATCTACAAATCGTATTTTTTAATTTTTCAATATAGGCCCACAAAAAAAAGTCGTGAAATGCAATTCTTAGTATTTTTACTGCTATTCCGATCAATTGCAATTTTTGAACAAATTTCTTTTCACATCTTGTAGTCAACTAATTGCTCTAGTTTCTCAAAAAAGTTCACATCGTATAGTACAATATTTAAAAAATTGTCGTCTTTTTTAGAACGTCCGATGCAGTTCGAGTCACTGCAGTTCGAGCGTGGGGTCTAACCTAAAGTCCCAATTGTTTAGGGCAGTGTGGCCTTGGGTTGCATACCCTCGGCAAGTTTCACTCGTCACATCCTCATAAACATGACCTTTCCGAACGATAGCTGGATGGGCCAAACCCGCCATCGCCCGAGGACGGTTCTGTTTATTCTCATGCGTCCCTATTCAGGACGTCACGTACGCCCAGGTCCTACCATAAATCCTTCCGATCTTAAGGGTCGCCTCGACATCAGCACTTGACTTTGCTTAAAACACGTTGACGCTAACACGGCCAATTCTGGACCTGCTTCACGTTCTAGCTATTTTCATAGCTGCATGCTGCCGAATAATACAAATTACGCCTCGTAAGCGAAAAAATAGGACTTTTGAGGCAGATAGCGCCCTAGATCGATCTTTTATCTAGCGTTTTCCTTGCAATCCTGGAAACGAATCTACTCCCTTTTAATAAACTAAAGCAAGGATTTCACACCAAGGAGTATGTGCGGTTGCAGGTTGCTACGTTTCTAAAGTTTAGTACCTTAACGGTATTGAGAAGTACAAAAGATCCAAAAACATGTGGCTACATCGGCTGTGCTTCCTTCGGCTGGCTAAAAATCACTTAGTTGGGAGGTATACATCTGGAAGGTCTTGAGCTGAATCTTTTATTACGGTCTCGCCTGTTGTGCCGTTTGTTCCTTCGCGCGGAGGGTTTTACGACGGAACGCATTTATAGGTATTGTGTATACTTGACTAAATGACTTGTGTAAATGACGGTTCTGGGGTAAGTGGCCTGCAGTTCCTTTTTTTATTTGGGACAGCCTAAGCATTGGAAAAACCGAAAAATACCAGCATTTATTTCGGTTTCGGTAGAATATCGTTTATACCGAAATCGTTATTTTAACCTTCGCAAGGCAATGTGGGGTCTCAGACACCTTAGGTCCACAGTTTTGAAAAGAATTTTTATATGAATGCGT
This sequence comes from Lasioglossum calceatum, assembly GCA_963966675.1. Taxonomy (NCBI): domain Eukaryota; kingdom Metazoa; phylum Arthropoda; class Insecta; order Hymenoptera; family Halictidae; genus Lasioglossum; species Lasioglossum calceatum. The sequence continues at coordinate 16,635 of CAXAAD010000283.1, read as the reverse complement.
TATTCTTTGTCCCCAATAAATATTGAAAACAGATGCGGAATCAGCTAAAATAACTCTGTAACAATCACCCAACAGTAATTGTTGAACACGAAAAAAGTTTGATTTTGTTGGACAATGTAATCGCCGACCATGAATATTTTCGATCATACATATCTTCTCATTAATTTACTATTCATTTCATTATCCCTACAATTGTTATTTATTTTTTGCATTGTACTCGTTTAGAATGCGACCTATAATTAAAAATTTAAGTATGTTGTAAAACTCAACATTCTGAACAACTTTTTCCCATACATATAACCGCCGCTCAGCCTTAGTTTTTGAGATATTTGCGAAAAACTGCTGCTACTACTACATACATTGAATTTTGCCTATACGTGCACGTCCATGCTGTACGTATGCGTCAGCATGATGCGACCGCTCGTCAACTATTTCTACAGATATATCACTACGATCGTCGAACGATCTATATATCGCGTGAACTTTTTAAATCATATGATTATGAAGAATGAATACATATCATATTACGACGACACTACACATACCCACACAGTGTTTCTGAGAAGAAACGGCGGTAATTATATATAAGTAGGGCTTCTTCGATTTTGATGAAATTTAAATATGTTGTTTTCCCTATGTACATGTTACCGCCGCTCGATTTTAGTTTTCGAGATATACGCAAGAAACTATTACGCTTTGGAAATGAGAGAGAAAACAGGGTCTCCCTCTGGTCATAAATATAGGGTGAGCTTCCAATTTCGAAATCGGGCCGGCCCGATCACGCATACGAAAATCCAGTAAAAAAATTGAAAGCTCACCTTATATATGTATCACCGAATATATAGAACCCAAGACATGTTAACAAAAAAAAATTAACAGAAAATAGATTTTTCGGGTTATCCGCTCAGAAACACTGTGTGGGTGGGTATGTGTGGTGTCGTCGGAATATATTATAATATGTACTCATTCTTCATCATTGTATGATTTAAAAAGTTCACGCGGTATATAGGTTGTTCGACGATCGTAGTGATATATCTGTAGAAACAGTTGACGAGCGGTCGCATCTTAGAATATCCGCGAATTTTTTCGTAATTGTTTATTGAGCATGGTTTGACTAAAAATCAATTTGTGTTAGGGGCCCTTTGGACCATCTTAATCCCAAAAATCAATGGAAAAAATTATTAAAAAAATACAAAACATATTTCAGGGTGAACCATTGAACCCGGTTTTTAGAAAACATTTTAGTCCAAATTTCGCTTCGATATCTTTTTTACATCAAAAGTTATACCTAAATGTATATCGCGCCGCGCCGAGAATCGATTTGAATCGAGCGCGCTATCTCCAGATTGCGGCTCATGCTGGCTCATGCATTCGAAACTTCGGTAAAACGTGAATTTCGAAGGAACGCATCGAGTCAAATAGGCAGCTCACACGGACAGGCTAGAGGTACGCTTGTGTGTGTAGCGCGCGTGCAATCGAGCTGGCACTCACGAGGGCAGAGTAGAGGTTCGTTCGTGTGTAGGGAGCAGGGTTACCATATTTTATCCCTTCCGGCCCCTTACCTTTCCGTCCCTCGCATAGATGCTGCCTCCGCAATGAGTCGGTAGCATGCTACGGCTCTCATGAGTGGGGATAGCAGAGGCAGCATCTAGGCGAGGGACGGAAAGGTAAGGGGCATGGCGCCGGTCCGTCTGGCTACACTGCTAGACAGAGTGGGGGGCCAAGCCGGCTGAGCGAGCGGAGCATCACTGGTCCACGGCACGGGCACCGTACAGTCAGTAATGGGATATTCGTGGGCCGTGGGCCGTTCCCCTGAGTCGCTGGTTTCCCCTTCCCTGACGTATCGTCGTATCCGTGTCGACCGCGCTTGCCCGCATTGATGCCTGTTCGATTGCACGCGCGTTATACAAACAAGCGTACACCTCTACTCTGTCCGTGTAAACTACCTGCTCGACTGATCAACGCCGACACGTTCCGCCGGTTTTCACGTTGCCGAAGTTTAGAAAGCATTAGGCGAAAAGTCGGAATCTGGAGACGGCGCGCATTTGAATCCCGGCACAGCGCGGCGCGGCGCACATTTTGCTATAACTTTTTATCTGAAAGAGATATCGAAGAGAAATCTCGACTAAATTTTTTTTGAAAAATTCGGTTTAATGATGTAAACAGAAATATATTTTGTATTTTTTAAATAATGTTTGCATTGATTCTTAAAAGGTATAGTCGGATAAGATGGTCAAAAGTGCCCAGTCAAATTGATTTTTAGTCACGTTCAACAGAAAATTATGAAAAAATTCATGAATATTCTACCTAATGGCATATACACGACTGAGATTTTTTCAACATGTTTGGTTGCAAAATCGATTTTTAAACGAATCGGAAAACATAAAACTGCCGATTTTATATCAGTCTTCAGTTGACCACATTTATATGATTACGTTAGTTGTGTCTAATCCTGATTATTAATGTGTGACGTCATACCGACGTCTTGAACTAGGCTCAAAATTTCAAATAAGCGCGTACAAGCCCGCGCGCGTATATACATGTATATTCGACCATAACCGCGCCGAGCAAGCGAGCGAGCGACACGCGTAAACACGCAGCGCATGTACATACACTCATACGCACATCTCCTACGAGCGCGACCATACGAACGGTAACACGGTAGCCGGTGCGAGCGTACGCCGGCCTAGCAACAGGCAGGGACGAGCGCCGCAACCTTACTCGTCCTTATTGACGATAACAAAGAAGTAGATTCCAAATTGACTCTTTCTAAAAACGCGCAAAACAGTCGTGGCGTACGTGACTACCGCGTCCGCGCTCGACCTATAAATAAGGCAAGGATCAGGGCCTCGCTCTCTCAGTTCCAGTTCAGTATTCATACTAATCAGGTCGTATACCTCCTTATCACGTTCTAAATCACTTCGCGCTTATCCTTGCCAATACTTTTCGGCGTTTCTTATTCTATTTCATCTTGCTCTATCGCGCTTCGTGCTGCAGCTACGTTCATTTGCTTTCTCTATTATTTCGTTTTATTTTATTTTTGTTCTATCGCGCTTCGTGCTGCATCACGTTTTGTTTCTTTTATATTATTTTACCTGTACATTTTCGGATAATTACATTTCTTTTCTTTACACTACACCATCGTCCGTTCTATTCACCATCCTGCATCGTCCAGTGCCATACCGCGCCAGTGCCGTCGTGTTCGCGAGTGTGTGAGACCCGTCAGTGTTGTTCGTGTCACTCTAGAACCCGGCGTTCCGTCGTACGACTGAGCCCACCAGGTTGCTCGGTACGAAGGAAGGCCGCCGTCACGAATTGTGGAAATCTTGATCGCGCTCCTTGACCCCTTTTTAGTCGGTCTCACATGCCGCGACGCGCCGGGCGCAAATACCAGCTCAGAAAGTTGGTACGGGAACACGCTCACGAAGGGCCGGGAACCACGTATAGTGGTTTCTTAGGGATCCTCAAAGGAGTAACAATCGTCCGCGATACCCCCTTCTTCGGGTCGGTTCGGATCGTGAAACCAGCCGACGAACCCGCGAGGCCACCACCTCCGAGTGAGGAAGAGGCAGAGGGCCCCAAACCGTGGAGACTCGTTCCAGTCTCCTTCACACCAAATCTCCCTCGGCTTGAGGACATCTGTGTCGACGACCCGCGCTACGATCGCTACGCTACAAGAAGGGCTCTCACCTTGAGGTGGTATTATTAAGTGTTTGTGGTAGTTCGGTGGTGCGCGCAGTCTAGACTCCCGTGTTCCTTCGTCGTACGTCTGAGCCCACCAGGTCGCTCGGTACGGGGAACACAGACTCGGCAACTCCGAATCTTCCCAACGCGACAGGCGAACTTCGTGACGACCACCGTATCACGCACACCTCCACGTCCTGAACGCGCCCTATACGCGTCGCGGTCGCGTCGTGCGAACTATATATTTCCGCGGCACTCTCGGCAGACACCGGTATCGGTCCTGATCAGACGTGGGCGTACGGACCACGTTGATCGAAGATCGTCCATTAAAATCTCTGTTACCATAATTCCCTCTCCGCCGGAATTTCCGGCCGCGGGTCGTAACAATGTGTATTTTTTACAGATTTTTCGGATTACGGAGACATGTTTTAAACCTTCAAACATTCGAAGAAAAGGCATATTTTGTATTGAAGTGTTAGAGACTCCAGTTTTTTTTCTATAAAAATTCAGTACTTAGATATTATTGAAGCAACTGTTCTTAATTTTTTAATAATTTTTTAGAGATTGCGTAGTCGTTAACAAAACAAATTTTACGGCTGGGAATCTTCTGGCCCCAAATCGAATCTGGCACCTAATCATTTTTTTCAGTAAATACTTATTGCTTCGGGTTTTAATGAAAAGTTTCACCAAAACCATTTTTTAATTGTCTACATTTATTTTCAACTTAAAGGATTGATACTGTCCGCGCTGTCGACTTTTGCCACTTTCTGTAATTAAAAAAAAAAGAAACACAGTTAAAGTTATGATTGCGAAGTGCAGAATAAAATATTAATGTGACGACAAACTCATCTGTTTTTTCTAAATTATCCTTTATGGTTTTGGTCGTGGTTTCGAGGTACTCAAAAATTGCGCTACAGCTGGTTCCCTGCGTTCCTATATTCGAAAAAGAAACAAATATAATTAAAATAATAATTCTAATTGCCATATTATAGTGTGGCACGACTGACGAAGAATGTTTGGTTAGAATTGTGTAAGTTGGTATGACTGAGCGCGTGAAGTAAGCGCAGAGAAAGAGAAGCGATTCAAGAATAAGCGTGCCTTTTTGTAAAGTCGAGCATCCAATACAAGAAATAATAAAACATAAAAAGAGGGTTCAAAAATAGTGTTTCAATCATTATAACCGAGTCCAATAGATCCGCCACATTTGGTGACCCCGATTTTAAAAATAGCAGAACCATCAACTTCAACCTCAACTGCAAACGAGACTCACAAGGTGAGTATAAAACTGCCGCCATTTTGGACGGAAAAGCCGGAGGTATGGTTCTATCAGGTAGAGGCTCAATTTGATATCACCGGCATAACGGTAGAAAGTACTAAGTTCAATTACCTAGTATCCCAGTTGGAACCAAAGTATGTCGAAAACATTTGGGATCTCGTTTCCGACAAAAAGATAACCAACAAGTATACAGCAGCCAAGGAACGGCTTTTGAGCATATTTAAAGTATTTTAAAGAAAGTGAGAATAAAAGAATAAAACGGTTAGTTACGGGAATAGAACTTGGAGACATGAAGCCAAGGCAATTACTACAGAAAATGAGATCCTTGGTGACCAATGATATCTCGGATAAAGTGTTGAAAACGCTGTGGCTAGATAAACTCCCGGACAATATTAAAAATATTTTGCTTGTTTCGGACGAAAATTTAGAAAAATTAGCAGTAATGGCAGACAGAATTGCAGAAATGAACACAAGGACAGAGTGCTGCGAAACTAGCAGAAATGTGCCTCCTTGGGAGGAAGTTCTGCAACGGATGTCAGTGATGGAACACCAAATAGCCAAGCTGAGCATAGGCCGGCAGTCACGATCACCAAGCCGTAATTTCGGCAGAGATAGAGATGGCAGCAGAAGCAGGTATGAGGACCGAAGCAGAAGTAGGAACCGCAGGAATTTCAACCCAAAATGGAAGTATTGTTACTACCACTTTAACTTTGGGGGTAAATGCTTACCAGAAAAATGCACACCTCCTTGCGCGTGGAATCAAAGCAACCAGGGAAAAGCGAATCAGCAGTAGAAGTAGCGACATATTCTACTGCAAATAACACTTTAGATTGTCGCAGATACCGTTTATTCGTAAGAGACAAAGGAACAGGTTTGCGATTCCTAATCGACAGTGGTGCAGATGTTAGTTTGATTCCAGCTACGAAACATGACAAAGTGAAAGGCGATTTCAAATTGTACGCCGCAAATGGTACAGAAATTCCCACCTATGGGATTAAGATGTTAACGGTGGATATGGGATTCCGCAGACCGATGCAGTGGCCATTCATAATAGGTGGAACAACAAGGGGCATAATAGGAGCAGATTTCCTAAACAAATACAAGTTGATAATAGATATCAATAATAGGAAATTAATTAATGGTATAACCAACTTCGAAATTAAAGGAGAAGTCACTAACAACTCTACAATTAGCTCAATGGACAAAACGTCAAAATATTATGACATATTAGCCCAGTACCCACAGATTTCAAAACCGACGCTGTTAGTGGTTGGCGTAAAACACAACATAGAACACCAGATACTGACAGAAGGACGACCGGTGTATGCAAAAGCAAGACAACTAGCCCCGAACAAACTAGCACTGGCGAAGCAGGAATTTCAGTATATGCTAGACCACGACATAATAAGGCGATCAAATTCTCAGTGGGCAAGCCCGCTACATTTAGTCACAAAAAAGGATGGGACTATTCGTCCCTGTGGCGACTATAGAAAGTTAAACGCAGTAACCGTTCCAGACAGATACCCAATTCCCAGGATCAACGATTTTAACCACATCTTAAAAGGTAAAATAATATTCTCAAAAATCGACCTTTTCAAGGCGTATTTCCAGATCCCTATAGCGGAACAGGACAAAGCAAAAACTGCAATAATTACGCCTTTTGGGTTATTTGAGTTCAATGTGATGAGTTTTGGGTTGAAGAACGCACCATCTACGTTCCAGAGGTTCATACACCAGGTATTACAGGGATTGGATTTCACTTTTCCATACCTGGATGATATTTTGATTGCATCCACATCAGAGGAAGAACACCGGAACCATTTAAAGGTGATTTTTGAGAGATTGAATAGGTATGGACTGCGAATAAATGTGTCAAAGTCAATTATGGGAGTTAAACAGTTGGAGTTTTTGGGATATCTAATTACGTCCAAGGGATCAGCCCCGATACCCGAACGGGTTGAGGTAATATTGAATTACAGGCTACCAGACACAGTTCACGAACTGAGAACCTTTCTCGGTATGATAAATTTTTATCGACCGTTTTTGAGAAATGCCGCTGCTAACCAAGCAGTCTTGCATGCATATCTGCGTGGTTCCTGGAAGAAGGATCGGAGAAAAATTCAATGGACAGATGAAGCGATGAGAAAATTCGAAGAATGCAAGAAAGAACTGGCAGATGTGGCATTGCTTGGTTATCCTGATCCGGAATTACCTTTGTCACTCAGTACAGACGCTTCCGATTGGGCCATTGGCGCCGTCTTACAGCAATTTGAAAATGAAGCCTGGAAGCCAATAGCTTTTTACTCAAAAAAATTGAACGATACTCAGAAGAAGTATAGCACATACGACCGGGAATTGTTAAGCATTTACCTAGCTATCAAACATTTCAAGTATTTGCTAGAAGGTCGTGACTTTAAAATCATAACTGATCATAAACCACTAATTTTCGCTTTTAGACAGAAGAATGACAAGGCGTCTCCGAGGCAACTCAGACAACTACAATACATATCACAATTTACTACAAACATATATTACATAAAAGGTTCTGAAAACATAGTGGCGGATAATTTGTCAAGAATAACAGAAGTCAGCACCTCTGTAATTGATTACGATAGAATTGCAAGAGAGCAAGAAGACGACGAAGAGTTGGACAACTTGCGAACCTACCACAAATCGTTGAACTTTAAACAATACCCATTACCGTCAGGCGCCGAGCGACGGCGCGACCACGCGAACCGACATGACAAAATACTAATGTTCTATTTCAGCGTAAATTATCGATCGTCTCGAAGATCACGACGACGATCGAGCCTCGAGCACCGATCGAGGAGGCAAGGGAAAACCGAAAAAAAAGAAAATCGACAAAATTTCGGTTTTCCCGAGACTCGAACTCGGAATTATTTTTGCCGAATACTCACTGTATCATTTATCCATCAATAACGGAACAACGGAAAGCTACGGGATGAATGAAGCGGGAATCTACTAGATAGAAGCGGGCAAATCGAATCGGTCTGAATTTCAAAAAGGTGTCGGAACGACTTAGAAAACGTAGCGACTTTATTTTGACAAGAAAAAGTACACAAGCAACGGGTCCTCTGTCCCCTCAGTTTCTCGTAATACCGATACTCGACATACCGATAACCGACAACGGGAGATAATCGAATATCGAAGGAAAGGGGCTTTAAATAAAAAAATAAATGCCTTATATTATATAAAAAAAACTATAAAATCGCCACGGAGAAAAGTTATTGAGAATAGCTATACATCTGTGGTTGTTTAACGAAATAGCGTGCCCGCCAAAATAAGAAATAAACCACAGACGTCTGACTATTAGAATTAGTCATTAGGCAATTAGAATTATGATTTTAAGTATGTTTGTTTCTTCTTCGAATATAGGAACGCAGTGGACCAGCTGTAGTCCATCCGAGGAATTTTCGAGTACCTCGAACCCACGACCAAAACTATAAAGGATAATTTATAAAAACCAGATAAGTTTGTCGTTACATTAATATTTTATTCTGCACTTTGCAATCATAACTTTAACTGTGTTTTTCTTTTTTTTTTAATTACAGAAAGTGGCAAAAGTCGACAGCGCCAACTGTATCAATCCTTTAAGTTGAAAATAAATGTAGACAATTAAAAAATGTTTTTGGTGAAACTTTTCATTAAAACCCGAAGCAATAAGTATTTACTGGAAAAAATGATTAGGTGCGGGATTCGATTCGGGGCCAGAAGATTCCCAGCCCTATAATTATAGGTCTGTAATGTAATTTTGATTGGATATCTATCGTCCATGATTACATTTTGATTACACTTGAACGGTCATTCGCCGCTCTGTATCCCGTCTTGAGCGCCACTGGCCGCAACTCATGTCGGGCGAAGATATTTTGCTTTCTGGTTCGAAAAAAACGTCGACGTTCCAAACATAATAGGGTGTTTTCTCAAGATAATAGTCTGCTCTATCGCGTAGTATAGTTCGATTTTCCGCTGGACCCTTATTTTTTGAGATAAATTCAAAAATATCCGCAAAAATTGGTGCGAAAGTGGTGTATCTCCGTCTTTAATGATTGTTTAAACATGTTCTCACAATCATAATGCATTAATATTATATATCACTGTATTCGGGAAAGTCTAAGGAATCTTTTGCTGTAAATATCAATTCAATATCTTTTATAATAACATCACAATATTTGTTCCAAGTTGAAAAATATGTCTTTCTTTGAAACTCCATTTTCTCAAAAACTGTACGTATAGGAGAAAAATTATAAACAGATTCGGAATCAGCGCGAAAAACTCTATAAGAATCGCATAGTGGGAATCGAAATACTTTTGGCTGTTGGACAGTGTTATGGAAACATGTTTTAAGAAATTGAAAACCTCCAAACATTCGCAGAAAATGCATACTTTGTATTGAAGTTGTTACGAGCCAGGGCCGCGAGCAGCACGAGTGGCCGGCGAAGTGTTGTTGCACTAGGAATATGGTATCAGTTCGTTAGTTAAAGGTACGCGGACGAACCCAATGCGAAATTGGGGAGCCGCTAGGATTATAGACAGCGAGGACGAACCTGACGCGAAGTCAGGGAGCCTCTAGGAATGGAGTCAAGCGCAGACGAACCCGATGCGAAACCGGGGAGCTGCTAGGAAGTTGTAGAACGACGCGGACGAACCCAATGCGAAGCTGGGGAGCCGCTAGGAGTTTGGATAAAAGCACAGACGAACCTGATGCGAAATCAGGGAGCTGTTAGGATAGTTAGTAAGCCTCGTAACTAGTATAATTTAGTGATACAATCCGAGCGGTAAGATTGTATCATGTGGGGACGTTCAATTACTCGATTAGGATATTGGACGATAATTATGGGTTTAATGAATTTGCGTTAATTATCAAAGAACACAGATATATTCTGATTATAAGAATTAGTGTTACAATTGTGTAATTGTCGCGAATGAATTGAGTTTGGAATAGAAAGAATTGAAAGAAGATGTGTATTACCTAAACTAGATGCACGGTGTTGACCCACTGGCAATGCGGGGGTCTCGGAGCAACCTTATCACTGCCTAATAGATTTTACACCGAACTCGCGGAATCTATACGGTTAACTTTTGATTCGAAGGGGAACTTTAGCCCGATCTCACTGGTAGTTGACTTCCGAGATGCAGCACGACGCGACACGATTCGTGATTGCGACAGTGCTAGCCCACGAGAGTAGAAATGCAAGGGCTTATATACCCCTGCAATGACAGGTGGTACTTGTCAGTACCCTTTGAGTGAACATTCGTATTTTGTCAACGACCAGTTGGTGGTGCGTATGTTTGGGCCCTAAACTAAACTAAACAGCTATGTAGATTTATCTAGGGTGGCTCTGTTCGTTTATCTAGGACGGTTCCTGCCAGAGATGATATTGAACACCTGTTCGTCATCCGTAACAATATTATTGTTTTATCTTGTTACTACCTCTACTTTAATAATTGCAGTCAATGCTGTCGAGCATTGCAATAAGTATCGGATAAATAAGTAAAAAAATTAATTTTCTGTTTCCTACTAAGGATTTCAATAAGAACGATTGAATTTCGTCATTGCATAACATAACAGAATATTGGTAATTGTTGACAAAAGGTCTGCGTCCTCTGATTTTTATGAAATTTTAATATGTTATGCAGCAACACATTTTGAACAACTTTTTCCTTTACCAATATAGGGGGTCGCTTTTAGTTTTCGAGATATTTGCAAAAAACAATCGCTAATACTGTATTGAATTTTTCGTATTTCTGCACGCTCTGCGGCAACGTAAGGCTGTCCCGGCGCGGCGTTTGTTTACATTTTGCTTCTAAACACGCTGTGGAGATGACAGAGAAAATAGGGTCTCACTCTCATAATATATTATTATATAACGAGAAAATTCAGAAGTAGTCTTTTTAAATTGGAAGCTCACCCTATATACATATGTATCACTAGATTGAGACCCTCTCTCATCTCCACAGCGTCAAAATGTAAACAAACGCTGCACCGGGACAGGGTTACGTTACCACGGAGCAATATGAAAAATTCAATACAGTATTAGCGATAGTTTTTTGCAAATATCTCGAAAACTAAAAGCGACCCCCCTATATTGGAAAATGAAAAAGTTGTTCAAAATATCGAAATCTATAACATATTAAAATTTCATCAAAATCGGAGGACGCAGTCCTTTTGTCAACAATTACCGAATATTTTTTAAAAATCACTATTTTATATACAGGGTGTTTAGCAACAGGTGGGAGAAAATTTAAGGGGTGGTTCTCGACGATAACATAAGACGAAAATGAAGAATAAAAAAATTGCGATTTCGACTTCGTTATTTAGTTATTAACAGTTAAAAATCCGCCTAAAATGCTGCAACACTTCTAATAAATGTGTACGTTGCGTACGTCACACAGGCGCGCGACAGACTCGTATCAAGTGACAAACGCATCATACCTTGGTTCTCATTTGGGGCCCCAGCGAGGTGAAAATGTTTAAAAGATCGTTGGACGACATTGAACCTGCCTACTCGTTAAAATCCACAAGAGCATTTATAATATCCGCCCTATGAAATTATCGAGCAGAAGGGGTCAATGCCCTTTGACTTTTAAACTGTTTTCACACATATCCACAAATTCTTAATCTGCACTGTTCATAACACCGTACATAATACACTGGAACAAACCACACGTATGCTCTAGCACTATTTTCAATATCATACACACGCACTACGAGTTTACAGAGCGTTTACTGAGGGGAATGAGGAGAATGTAAAGAACACACTGGTAATCCTTTAATGTTGAAACACTGCACTTTATTGAACTTGATTTACGTTGCGAGACTCGCTCCCAGACGAAACGAACATCTTGAGGTCGTGTGATTTCTGCGAACGGAAATCTTCGACGCGCGCGAGAAGAATCGTCCGTACAAGCCTAGCATCCGTATGCACACCGATTCGAGACAGCTGATGTGATCAATGGCACACACATGAGATATTTGGCGGTCACAGTCAGAATGAGAAAGAATCGCGAACTTCGTGGAAACAGGACACACAATGTATTGGCATAGTAACGCACGATGTTTGGGCGCGCGTTTGCTGTAAATCGGCGGGAGTTGCTGTTGTAGATCGGCATTTGTTTTATCGATCTGGCTCAGGCATTGACCTCATCAGCTGTCTCGAATCAGTGTGCATATGGATTTTAGCTTGTACGGACGATTCTTCTCTCGTACGCGTCGAAGATTTCCGTTCGCAGAAATCACACGTCCTCAAGATGTCCGTTTCGTCTGTGAGCGAGTCTCGCAACGTAAATCAAGATCAATAAAGTGCAGTGTTTCAACATTAAAGGATTACCAGTGTGTTCTTTACATTCTCCTCATTCCCCTCAGTAAACTCTCTGTAAACTCGTAGTGCGTGTGTATGATATTGAAAATAGTGCTAGAGCATACGTGTGGTTTGTTCCAGTCTATTATGTACGGTTTTATGAACAGTGCAGATTAAGAATTTGTGGATATGTGCGAAAACAGTTTAAAAGTCAAAGGGCATTGACCCCTTCTGCTCGATAATTCCATAGGGCGGATATTATAAATGCTCTTGTGGATTTTAACGAGGTTCAATGTCGTCCAACGATCTTTTAAACATTTTCACCTCGCTGGGGCCCCAAATGAGAACCAAGGTATGATGCGTTTGTCACTTGATACGAGTCTGTCGCGCGCCTGTGTGACGTACGCAACGTACACTTTTGTTAGAAGTGTTGCAGCATTTTAGGCGGATTTTTAACTGTTAATAACTAAATAACGAAGTCGAAATCGCAATTTTTTTATTCTTCATTTTCGTCTTATGTTATCGTCGAGAACCACCCCTTAAATTTTCTCCCACCTGTTGCTTAACACCCTGTATAATGCAATAATGTTCAAATTACTTTTAAATTCTGATACATTTGTAGAATATTACATATAGTAATTACTTTCATTTTTCCTACATCTATAAACTATCGATTATATTGTAAAACAATTATTACAATGGTGATACTAAGAAAAATAAGAATGCAATAAGAGAATTATATATAGTATTATCACCGACGAGATAAGGCAATTACAGAATGGGTAATGTCAGCATTCTACTATATCATTCTTCTTCTACTTGACGAATATCTCGTCGGTGGTGGAACTTTTAGCGATGTGATATATCAGATCACTGTAACTTCCACGTTATCCCCGCGCCCGGTCGCGCCCGGTTACCTGCCACGCTGAATAGCACAGGCGCTGGCAGTCTTTAAGGGGGCCGATCCAACTCGAGCGACAGTGTGGTGGCACACTCACACACCGCTAGATACTGTATACGTATACAATGTTGCAAGGGTCCAGCCCGCGTGACTAATCACGTCTCGCTAATGCACATTTGGGGGTCCTACGTAGTCAGAATCGATAGATAAAAGATCAATCTAGTGCTGGAGCTTGCGAAAGTGGTCTACTTTTGCGTTTTCGAGGCGCAATTTACATTATTCGGCAGCTTGATATCTGCCCGGGAGGCTCTGCAGGCACGACAACCGCGCCGCGCGGGGCACTCACACACTCGCCGCTCGAGCAGCGCGTACGTGTGCCAAGGCGCGTTGTGCAAGGGTCCAGCCCGTAACTAATCACGTCTCGCTAATGCACATTTGGGCCCCCTACGTAGTCAGAATCGATAGATAAAAGATCAATCTAGCGCTGGAGCTTGCGAAAATGATCTACTTTTGCGTTTTCGAGGCGCAATTTACATTATTCGGCAGCTTGATATCTGCCCGGGAGGCTCTGCAGGCACAACAACCGCGCCGCGCGGGGCACTCACACACTCGCCGCTCGAGCAGCGCGTACGCGCGAGAGAGGGAGAGAGAGAGAGAGACTGAGATTTAATACATATATTTAAAAAATAAACGTAAAGCGTTCTAAAGCAAGCATATATAGTACAATAAGTATAAAGTATGTACAAAATATAACACGTATAGTAAAGGGAACGGGATCTCCTTGCAACCCGTAAGGGAACTAGAATAAACATACACACATACATACATACATTTTATATAAATTTATTATTTATTGAATTAAATTTTTTAATTATTGAAATATACAATGTACGGCGCCGCATGGGCGCCACCGCCCTGGCCGCCTCCTCGGCCGCCTCGTCCGCGACCTCCGCCGCGCGCTGCTCAGCTTCGCTCCTTGAAATGTTTCTTGCGCTCTTGGTGTACGTAATATCTCTGTAAAATATAAAAAAATTAATGATAATTTTGTAAAAATAACATTGAAGGCCTAGTTGGGACCAGGGCTTGAAAACTGTTATCATATCGGTTCCGGTTCTCGAAATAGTGATGAAGAACCGAAACGATGTTGTAACTGTTACGAGAATATCGGTTCTGGCTTACATACATGTATCGGTTACGGTAACGGCTCTGGAGAAGCGATACTATTTCGGTTTTATAATTATTATTTTTCGCTTCTGGTTTTCGGTCCCCCCCCTTTCGCTTCTGGGTCATTCCATGCCGAATCGATCACTTTTTGCAGGCACCATCGCCGATTTTATTCAAAATGAAATATGTTGTAGTCCATGTTAAATTAAGGAGGGGGGGGGTTTAAGTCATGATTTTGCCGGTTTCGAATTTTTTTAGAAATGGCAGGCCTTCAAAGTTTTCAATTTTTGCCCATTTCGGCGAAAATGGGCCTCACTTACGAATTTTTATCTCAAGAACAACTGTTTGTCCGATTGAGCTAAATTTTTTTTTGTTTTATTCGGGAAGGATTGGGCTATTACAAAATAATTTTTTCAACCTCGACAATCAACTTTATAATGTCGAGAAATTTAAACAAATTCTTCTTTTGCGTTTTTTTCGATGATGGGGCTCAATGATTTAAATTTTGAAAAATATGGTTATGTTCCTTGAAGTTTCCCCTTTACAATGAGACCTTGAAAAATATTGTATCATTGAAATTGGCGTCACAATGAGCTGGTAAAGGACACCGTGTACCCCCGTTTCAGGTAGAGATGAGTCGAGAGCGTCGCTATTATGGTCCGTTGTCTATACCGCTGATCTCGAGAAAATACCTGCAGACTGTGTACGACTAAATAACGCTATTTATACCTCGAGAACAATATTAGTAAAGATTATCCATTTATTACATAGCGAGAAAAGGTCATTAGTAAAAAAAACTCCTTCCGAAGCAAACCAGCTGACACTAAGCGATCGTTTTGGTTGCCTTTTGAAGAAGCGAAGTTGCTGTAGTGTAAGTAAAGGTAGCACAAGTTTGTTTCTTCATGACTTATTTTAATACGACCAGAAGTACAAATCAATCCCTTAGTGGGAAGAGCTGGAATTATTTGACGCATCCTCAATGTGACATTACGAAGTCCTTTCACGAAATGATCATGACCCGTTCGCTAGCACTTTCGACGCATCATTTCCGATATTACAGCGACGATAGTACAGCAACTTCGCTTCTTCAAAAGGCAACCAAAACGGATGCTTAGTGTCAGCTGGTTTGTTTAGGAAGGAGCTTTTTTTACTAATGACCTTTTCTCGCTATGTAATAAATGGATAATCTTTACTAATATTGTTCTCGAGGTATAAATAGCGTTATTTAGTCGTACACAGTCTGCAGGTATTTTCTCGAGATCAGCGGTATAGACAACGGACCATAATAGCGACGCGCTCGACTCGTCTCTACCTGAAACGGGGGTACACGGCGTCCTTTACCAGCTCATTGTGACGCCAATTTTAATGATACCATCTTTTTCAAGGTCTCAAAGGGGAAACTTCAAGGAATATAACCATATTTTTCAAAATTTAAATCACTGAGCCCCATCATCGAAAAAACGCAAAAGAAGAATTTGTTTAAATTTCTCGACATTATAAAGTTGATTGTCGAGGTTGAAAAAATTATTTTGTAATAGCCCAATCCTTCCCGAATAAAACAAAAAAAATTTAGCTCAATCGGACAAACAGTTCGTAAGAGGGTCCCATTTTCGCCGAAATGGGCAAAAATTGAAAACTTTGAAGGCCTGCAATTTCTAAAAAACATTCAAAACCGGCAAAATGATGACTTAACCCCCCCCCCCCCCAATTTCACATGGACTACAACATATTTCATTTTGAACAAAATCGGCGATGGTGCCTGCAAAAAGTGATCGATTCGGCATGGAATGACCCCTCTGTATTCTGTATTGTGTTCGGCCTTATACATTCATTATTCAAGTAGTTCTTTGTTGTTATTCGTAATTTAAACTATTTTTGAATCAATAAATTTTTATAATTTTGATTTAAATCAAATGATGAGGGCAGATTTAAATCAATAAATTTTTATAATTTGTAATCTATGTGCATTATTTGAATTATCATCTGAACAACAATTTATTGTTAAAACAATTGTTTGAATAAACATTACGGAAATGATAATGCAAACAATGAATATAGAAACGAATTTCTATACAATATGAAAATTGATTTCTTTAAACATTTGCTTCAAACAATAGATTGTTATTGAGATGATAATGTAAATGATGCATGTAGAGACGACAGAGAATACTTTATGAATTTAAGAATTGTTTAAACTATGAATACCAATAGAGAACTACTTGAATAATGAATGTATAAGGCCGAACACAATACAGAATACAGAAGCGAAACGGGGGGAACCGAAAACTAGA